>JAZAYU010000044.1:770685-993185 GCA_038501625.1 Corbicula japonica | reverse complement strand
TTCTAATAAAATAATACGAACAAAAAGTGGACAATTAGCAATGATTATAAAAAATAAGATGATAGCTTTTGTCCTTACGTTAAGACATTAGACAGTATGCCTGTTTGGCAAAGAGTTCACATTAGAAATTATGAATTTATGTATTCTTCTCTATTGTGTTTCTTTATAACGGTCGACGGATATGATAATTTGTCATTGCTACGCTGAAATACCTTCTTGTGTTTATAAACTGAGCGTACAACCAGACAATGCACGCATGCACGCACAAGCAATTTATAAGACAATTTGACCTTTATATTCGGCTGATCAAAGACTAAGAAAAAACACTTAACAAGTCCAAACACAACAGAGAAGTCACCGCCCAGATAAAAGTGCGCTAAGAGCTCGGACCCGATTGTCCAATAGAAACCATTTCACAAATAAAATATTCTTATTATCGCACATCCCAAACAATGCGAGCAGGAAACTAGTGCGTTATTTGTTCGCGCGTTAAAACTTAAAACGTTTAATTGGATTTTAAGTCATCACAAAAGGTCAGCTAATCTGATAAAATAATTATTAACAAACCCCAAAAGTGAAGTAAATGCATGTTAGTCAATGAACTCGGGCTTTCTTTTTTCTCTTAATTGTTTTATGATAAAAAGCCATGAACAAAGACAAAGGACGTTAAGGCAACAATGTACCTTGCTTAACACGTCCTGGCGGCCAAAACGAAGACGAATGGGGTGAATACGGATCTGGCGAAGTCAGTGAACGCCGCTCATTGACAGACGAACGTTGAAATTCCGTCATGCTTTTAAGAAGTACATCGTCTAGCACAAATGGTGGCCTAAGTTTGCATGCGGAGGACAGTGAGGGTTCCACCTCTTCATCTGCTATTATCGGAAAGTTTCGGAATCTTTGTTGCCGATATAAAGAGGACCTTGAATGTTTCATAAGTTCATCTACTGGTTCTAAGTCTGATATATTTTGCTTGGCATTAAGTTGTTTCAATCCAGATTTTATGTCCTGTGACGTGATCAAGGGATCAAGAGGTGCAATCCGCTTGGTATAGGATTCCTGAGACTCATTCGCTGAAAATACCATGACAGACATAACTGTGCTGTGAAAACAAAACGAGAATAGGTGTTGTTAACATGAAATCGAAAATAATGACTAATCAATGAAATTAGTTAGGGGATATCTTGCATAGTGTGAGGTTGGTGCACCCTAGAAACTGGTTTAAACCCCCAGTGGCAATTTGTTTTGCCACTGACCGTTCCAAGGCGGTAACCCCTCTGGTTCTCACTTTCGTTATTTGTTTGTGGAGTCCATTTGAAACTGATGATTGTAATACCATGCTCTCTTTTTCTCTCTTCTTTTTGGCTGTGTGGGGAGGCTGTGTATGCTGGATGTAGCCATTCCTGATATGCATATTTCTTTGTTGTTTTGTTTATCTCAGACTAAATTGATTGCATTTCTCATCCGGTTCATATCTAATGTATTACCTATAGTGTTGATTCTGAACAATGATAACATTATGTTGAAAACAGTTAAGAGTATTCTCACCTTGTTCATCTGGAATTAAGTAGATTTCATTTCTCATCTGGTTCATATCTATTGATGTATGCAATGTGACTGGCTTCCCAGATTGGTCGTAAGATACTTCATTGATAGAATTCACAGCTTTTCCTTCCTCGATAACCTCCAGTGGATGTCCACGTCCATCTACACCTCTGTATGACAAATCAAACTGCACAACCTTTGCGTATGCTTTTTTGTCTAAAAGAATATGAATACAACAACAGTCCAAAGCATTCATTGGGATGTCGTTGAAACCATTTAAAGCAACAAATTTCTTGATTCTGCATAACTGTACAAAGATTTCCCTCTCTCTCTCTCTCTCTCTCTCTCTCTCTCTCTTTGAGAGTTGACTGTTGACTGGCAAAATAAGGAAGTGTGTTTTGTTTATGTCGCAAATGTTGCATTTCTTGATATCCAATTATATTTAAAAATGCAGAAGTTTTATGAACAGGCGAAAATTTTTACCCATTTTAATTATGACATCTTGAAGTGACTGTCTGTCAATCCCAACAGCTTTGACACAGATTTCTTTGCCAATAATGTCTTCTAAAGCTTGTGCAACCTCATCAATTCGTCTTTGGAAACTGGGGCTGTAGTAGTAGTCTATCAACTCCAAAATTGCCGCCAGCGACAGGCATTTGAATTCTAAAATAATGGAGCCCATTTTAGCACCCTCTACTTTAACATCCTTTTTTTCTATGTCTTCTATAGCCCGCCTTACTTTTTCTTGGAGAATCTTGTGACTTGTATCAGTTGGTTCTTTCTTCGCGATGCTATTGTTCGAGACTTTAAGAAAGACAGCTTCAGCATTGTCAACAGTATCTTGATCTTCCGCACTTATAGTAAGTTTTCCATATACAGCTGAAATAATAACATTTTGCAATTAAATAATCACATTCACCAATACACTGATAAGGTTCATTAAGGGGATCAATTTCGAACAAGACACCACTAACAACGAAAGAAAAAGAGAACTGTGTAGTTATCTTCTTAGAACGGTTATTAGCAAAACAATGAGTTGCTGGTAAACCAGCTTCTACTGTGCACCAACTTAACACTTACATCTTGTTTTCTGATATGAGAACCTTTAGTGCAAGTATGAAATTAGTGCACCTTAGAATCCAGTTTAAATTCCCATTCTCAAATTGTTTTGCCACTGACTGTTTCCAATGCGGTAACTCCAATGGTTCTTTTTTTGTTCGTTAATTGTTTGTGGAGACTTATTTGAATTTGATATACTTATAAAAACATGTTCTCTTTTCCTCTTTTCTTTTTCGCTGTTTGGGGAGGCTCATTTTTATGAGTGTGAAAACTCATAATATGCATATTTTACTTTTATGAGAGCAGTAAAGGTAATATATGTATCTGACTTTTCTTGATGGCCGCTATCTAGGTCAAGTATTTATAGTAACAAGATGGCCGCTATCTAGGTCATGTTACGTAATGTTTGTTTGGGTTTAAAGAGACCCATATACTACTAAGAGCAGTAAAGGTAATACATTTATCTTACTTTTCTTGCCGCCTAGCACCGGCAACTCAGTATATACACAAGTCAACAATACAGTTTTTTTATTCACATCGAACGGGCCTCTGCATATGACGCTGATCATGGAGCCTTAAATGCCGCATTTTCAAATAAATATCATTCCATGAGTGTGGCATACAGTACTGTGAACGTTTAAGGTTACAAACAACACGCACGATACACGATAGACGGAAGCACGATACGCGATAGACGGACGCACTATACACGGAAGACGCACGATACACGATACTGCCGATTCATATAATTTGTGTACGAGATTCCTAAATATTTCAAAATGCTATCAAAATATAAGATGAATGGTTGAAATTATATCACATAAATTTGCATAAACAAGTAACTTATACACGTTTCATGATGATGAGGACGCACGATAGACGCAAATTTTGTAACATTAAACGTTCACAGTACTGTATTGTTCCTTGATAACAGACCAGGTAAATTTGATTTAAATATGAAAATAATGGACAGAGACTAGGAACCTGAGATTGTTACCAGCATTGATTTGATTTTAAAAACAAAACAGATAGGACATCTTACTGCCACATGACACACACAAGGCTACTTTACACCTTGTTGAACATGTATATCAAATGTGGCTGAATAATGGTCAATGAAGCGGTTTTGACATTAGCAGATGTATGAAAGAAAACTTACTGTTGACAAATGTAGTGGGTCTTCCCTGGATCTCTCTTTGCTCCTTGATTTTGACAAACAAAGCTTTCATTTGCATCACGTCTCCGTTTGTATCCAGTACATCTTTAATGGAAATAAATTGTATAATACATCATACAAAATATATAATGTTCAAATAATGAAACGATTTACTAAGAATAATTATATTTTACCGCCCCGTCACAAAACTCTCACTTGCCCCGCCAAGCTGTTACCTTTGTACATATTATCTCTGAAAACTTCTTCATTTCAACACGTTCAGGAAATCTTTGCGGGCAAAAAAGCATGCAAACACATGAAACAAATATATTTAAAGGCACAGCCATGCAAAAGAAAATAAACACATTGACATTTCCTATATCGAAGCACTTCGTATAAATCAGCAAAATCACGATGACATAAATAAAGGTAACAGATGGAGCCCAAAGTTCTTCTTTTCAAAATGTTCATTGAAAACGTTATAAGATCCTGAGATCAAAATGGTAATCGAATCATTCAATAAAAATTGTAGACGATTTAATCACTAAGCACGAAAAGCGCGCATTGAGGATTTAACATGTTGCACTTTCTTTCCATTTGTTCTTTCTATTTGTTCATTGTTTAATAAATATTTTACGTAAAGTTGGTATTGTTTATAATGTGTAGATTAAATATTAATTACTTGTTAATCTTTGAATAGTATTCTGCTACAAATGTGTGTTGATCACCATTATCTAAAGATGGGAAATTATTTTTGTTTGGGATGTCATTATTAACACAGATACCGATGTACAAATTATTATTTTTAGTCGGTACGATATCGATATTTTTGCCAAAATATCGATTCAAATGGCAGATTATATCAGTTAAAGCAAAATATTCTTGTGTATCGCCAAGCCGGCAGAGCGCTGTAGAATGTCATGTTGTAGGCTTTTCTTGTTGAAATTACAGAAATTTTTCGAATAACCTTTAGAAATCATATTGCTGTATATTCTTTTTAATTCATAAATCAAATCTCCATAAAACTCTGGTTGGGAAATACTTTGAACCAGTAGAGTAATTATTTAAAAAAAATGAAATATGAATACTCAGGAATTGCCACAATCAAAACAAACAGCCTCCCCACGCAGCCACAAAGTAGAAAGAAGCATTTTCTAAGAGAAATCTATTTCAAATAAAGACACTTTAAACAATTAACGATAGAGAACCAGCTGTTCTGAGATTATGCAGTTTAAAATTTAAGGAGTAATATTGTACTGATAACCTAGTATAATAAAAATGAAATTAAGAAAGTTAGTACAGTTTACAATAAACTTATTTCTTTTTATATAAACAATTATAAAAATAAAATTTTATTTAATCAAACAACTATATTTTCGTTATATATAAAATCTCAGTATAACTACCTATCCTTTCCACGACCATAACGTATTTATGGTGACAAAATTTTGACTTCCCAAAACCCGACCCTGTTTTACGGGAAGACGCCCGAAACGTATTTAAACGTATCAACAAAATCGCTTTTCAAAACCCGACCCTGTTTTTTCGTCGGAAACCCGTCGATTTATTTTTCATTTTTAAAAAAGTACTTACTTTGGTGGCTATTTAGAAGAACACGGAATCATCGATCAGTATTTTAAAACTATTAGTCCTTTGAACGCATCGAATATTTTCTTTCAAATATTATTTAGTAAGAAATTGAATACATGTGACTTAGATAATCTGATAAGAAAATTAGTAATTTTAAAAAGTTCAATTTTTAGAAAAAAATCTAATTACATGTGTTGCTGTTTCTTCATCTTTCATTGTCAAAATAAAAATGTGGCTCCAAAACAGTTATTCATTATTTTAAAAAAAATACCTATATCTACCTCCCTACAAGCAAGCTGACTTTGGCCCAACGTTGGCGTTTGGTTATATGGTTGGCATAACGTCGGCATCGGGTGAACAACTTTGGCCCGATGTTGGCCCAACGTCGTTATCTGGAGTAATGGTTTTGATCGGCACGTCGACATTGGTACAACGTTGGGCCAACGATGTAAAAATGACGTCATATTTATAACATTATGCCAACCTCCAAAATAAACACTTTTATTTTACACTATTGAAAAAACTGAATTCCTCATATCCTAGGTTTATAAAAAATCGAGACATAGAGACATACTGCATAAAAATAACCCTTGATTTAAAAGAAGATCTGTTTGCTGACTGACTGGCTTGTAAACGGACGAACGGACATAACTTTGTAAATGTTAAATGTACTTCAAGAAAATTTATTTATGTTATGTAGGAATTTCAAATTGTGTATATGTCTTGATGTTAATATTATTAACTGGCACTTAAATAAAATTATCTTTTCCAGTTAATACTAACACTATGAGGATGTATACATGCAATTATAAGTTGTAGAGATAAGAACTACATGTTGTTAGCGGGGTCAAGCTTATTACAGCTTAATGGTCAATTATCCAGTAACCATAGCAACCTAGCAATTAGAAACATAAGGGAGATTGGTATAGGATTAATAGCTCTTTGTGCAATGTGCATGTACACATTTTGAGCAACCAATATAGCAGTGTGCTTGTAAACAAAGGAGGAAGAATTTTAGGATTTTGGACGACAGTACAATAAAGTAAGTACATGTATCTAGATCTCCCTTATGTTTAATTTAACAGTTTTCTAAACTGAAAGATAAACTTTATTTAAAGTGTTTTATTCTTCTGATAGAAAAAAACTAAACAGTGTGGACTCTTGAAATATAAACTTTAAAACTCATATTTTTAATCAATTGAAGATAAGTATTACTGAACATTTGCTTTTGTTCAATCCATTATTTGTTAAATGAGTCAGGTAATTGAATATCATGAGACGGGATTTACTTATCAGTTTATAAGATTATAACATACCGATTTGACCCTTTCTTCCTTTTATCACAGTCGCAAACAGTGTAGTTCCAGATCAGAAAGCACAACTGTGCCGTCTGGTCAGGATCTGCAATTGCTTTTTGATCAGAAATAACATAATAAATAAAAAAGCAAACAGTGTAGATCCTGATTAGACGCCACGATTGTGCCAGCTGATCTGGATCTACACTGTTTGCCAATGCGATAAATGCGTTTATTTGGAGGAAAGGGTTACAACGTTCTGCATAAAATGTATACATGCGTGATTGGCCATGATTAAATTTTTGAACATTTTGAAAGTTCTTATTTTCAGTTGTTAACAACCTTTATTATATTTTATTGCAGAAACGTTAAGAAAAACAAATTGTGTGAGATAGCAACAGATGCTGAAATCAGCAATCTTATTAAGGACTGATTTGACTATGCTTGTGTCAGAGAGAGGAGGGGAGAGAAAATAAAAGGGAACAAATTAAAGAGAAAAAAGATCAAAGTAGAAATAGCAATGAACAAGAAGAGAAGAGAAGTGAAGAAAATGAGGAAGAGTCATCTTCATAAAAACATACAGACTTTACAAAGTATCTTAAAAAATAATGTGACATTTATTGTCTAGCTGAACTATAGAATATTTTGAACATGATTTTTTAAAGTATATCCGTTTTAAGAAACACCTAGATTTTATAAATTTTGAATATAATTATACTGTGTTTGGTTTGATTTAATATTAAATGTCACAACCCCAGTTAAAACAGCAGGGCAACTTTCTGGCTTTTCTTGTGAAGAATGAACCTTGAGATGTGAAGAACTAGCAAAACCAAGCTGGATAGCTACCTCATGTGATGGGTCCAAAACCATCAGAGAATCACCTCAATGTGTTTCTAACCGCATTCTCTTATGGATTTAGAATGTCACGTAAGAACCACATTTCTGCTGGGTTTTGAACCACGACTTCTGGATCAGAAGTCAGTCTGTCTAAGTTTGTTGGCACAGTGCAAAGCAAACATTATTCCAAAGGAAATTTAAAATTTCTAACGTTGGGCCAACGTAAATTTAAATTTTCTTACGTTGGGCCAATGTTGGGCCAACGATGGCAAAATTGTGTTGGAATTCCAATGTTGGCCCAACGTTGGGCCAACTGAACAAAGCCGACATAGCGACGTTGGCCCAACGTTGAGCCAACGTGTTGGCCTAACGTTGGGCCGATGAGCAAAATTACATTGGGCCAACATCATATGCCAACATTGGGCCGATGTCACTGACGACATTGGCCCAACGTTGGGCCAACGTCAGCATGCTATCTGGGCTAGTAATAACTTAAAAATGACTTTTTTTGCAATGGCATTAAAATTGATGACTGTTAATTACATGAATTAATTTACGGAATTTTACGTTACAGTCTTCCTGCGATAAACCGAATTTTTCATCCATTACGTACAAGAGCGTTGATATTCGCGATTTTAACGCACTATTCTTGACAGAACAAAGACCGTAACGTTAAATAACGTGTTTTACATATTTATCGGATTCCTTACCATGCTGAAAATTCCGAGTTTCATTAAAAGGTAGAATACCGGTAACGGACAAAAGCGTATATGCTTTATTCAAACATACACTTATCAACGGGCATTAAAAAAATTTACGCAGATTTACGTTATGGGTTTTAAATTCGTGAAAAAAGCATACGTTTAAATACGTTTCGGGCGTCCTCCAGTAAAACAGGTTCGGGTTTTGGGAAGTCAAAATTTTGTCACGTTTAAATACGTTACGGACGTCCGTCCGGAAAACAGGGTCGGGCGCGGAAAGGATATATTGTAAAATGTTGGGAAAAACGTGTTCAATGCTACTGGGTCAGTAATGCAATTCATTATTATAATAAACGAGTGCAAATGAAGAATGTCTTACCTGTGTGTGTACCAGCCATTTCAACTTCTGATTTTTTAACAATTATCCTAATATTTTCAACTGTTTAATTTGTATTTTGAGCTATAGCCTTCACATTTTCAACTGCTTCAACAAGCTGCTCCTGCTATTCGTGTTCTTGAGTGATTATGGTTGATGTTTCTTCACCTGAGATTAAAGATATTGTTATTTTTAGCTCTACACTTTTCTATAGAATTTTTAAGCATCCTCGTATTACTCACAGTCAAAGGCAACAAAATTTTACTCGTTAGACGTTTATCATCTGAACTTATATCTCGCCAAATTGTAATATAGAGATTAACATTACATGTTTTCGCTTTATGATGTCTAAAATTTGCAGACGATTTATGTTTTTAGTGTAAATAATTGTATGCTGCTTAGATGTTCTCAAGATATTTTAAAGATTGGTGAATTTATTATTATAATCAGTTTGGTATGACCGTTTGATACCTTATTAAAAATGATTTTGCCTCTACATGGGAGCGAACCCGCGCCGTAACGACAACAATGAACATAACTTTTGTATTACAGCAAAACAGTTTAACAATTTTATTGGTATATATATCACACAATCAGGAAAACCTTTTGTAAGTTTTATCGACGATACCAAATGTAATTCAAAAATACAGGTTGAGTTTAAAATCACCATTGCATGATTACACCGCCGTTTATTATTGAGATTTGTTTTATAAACTTATTAGGCAAATTAAAGACAATATAAATTTCTCCACGTTATTCATAAAAACTATCCGTTAGTTAAAAAAGAAAGGTTACCAACATGATATTCTACAACACTCTTCATGCCTGGTGATTAACCCATCTACAGTTGATCGTTATGCTTACCTGTCTGGTTGAACGACGGTGACAACGGGTTATGGGTTAATGAATTTTTCTAGAGAAATCTTGTGTGTGCCGTGTTGCGGCTGTAAAATATCCCCGTACATTAAATAAGTGCTGTTATACGTCATTTAAGGTCGTTGAGAACGATGCTTACATGTTGTTAACAGCACTTTTAAATAAAACTACTTTTAATTTGTTTTAATATTTCGGTCGGTTTAATGATTGGTGGTTTCAATATCTCAGTTTGGATTTGAATATTATTCAATCACCTCAAGGATATACTTCCTGTTTTTTTTTAAATTTCTTCTCTGACGTTGTCTCTGATATGCATAATTTATATTCTCACATCCCCTTCAAAACGTTATTCTGTTTAGTTCTCGCTTATGGCAAACGTATCGTTTTATCTGGGGAAATTACGTCGCTGAACATTGAATAGTATTAATCTGAAAATACATGTACCGCATTGAAGGTTTTATGTTCACCGTTATATGCATTCCATCGTTTGGGATTTACCGACATTGTAATGTTTATCGGCGTAAATATTGAGTTGCGCTCAACCCGTGGCTAGGTGGCGTGTGTACTACTATGCATTTCCATAACTTCCTATGAACAGGCTCAATCAAACAGAGCCTGCAATATTTTCATATTGGTCATGTTTAGTGGCTTAAAGTTCCGTTTTCATCAATTTCAATATCACAATAGCGCTGTTTGTGCAGTGTGGCGGCTTAAAAGGGCCTTCCCGTACATTCAAGAAATGTCGTTATCAGTAACGTTCATTTTCTGGTTTTGAGCACGATTCTTATGTACTATGTTATATAGTACTTCTAAAATGGCTTAATTAATATTTCGGTCGGTTTTAATATGTGTGGTTTCAATATCCCAGCCTAAATTTGAGAAAAAAACTTGGTCCCGAGACAACAATTTTGTTCAGTCGGATTCAAGTCTGATTGGTGTGTTATTTAGCTCTTTTGTCTCTATTCTCTTGACTCTTAAGTCTTTTCGTGGAGCTGAAACCGTCGAAATCTCTCGCATTTTGGAGTTTTAACTCTTTACACCAGTTTGTGATATTTGGGATTTTTTACGATTATTTTACACATTAACTTCTAACTTATTTTTCTCTTTGAAAGAATTAAAACTTATGCAAAACAAATTACACTTACCTTTAAGTTTGTCAGCTAAAAATTGTTAACGCTGTAAACTTCATTAAAGTAACAGTAATTATTTAGACGTACTTCCGTCATGTATACTGCACATTGAACAGAACAAATAACTCATATACAACTGATAATTAAGTAACGAATGAATACATTGAGTTTAATCTGACAGATAAATGTAATGATTTTAAAATTATGATACTTTATCACTATGATGGCACACAGTCACGTGATAAAATTATTAATCTACCGATAATTATGATCGTTTTGTAATAATGCTAGTCAGTAAATTTAGATTATAAGCAAATGTCACAATTACATTAATGTTTTATTTTTTAAATGAATAATTTTAGCATAATGCAACGTGTGCAATTTATTCGAATGATTGATGCAACGAGGCAGATCAGTAAATCTATATCACACAGTGTGGTTTTCTGATTTCGTATCTCTACAGTTGTCTGTGTTATATGTGACGTCATATCTACGCCATGCTTCATTTTGTATTATGATCGTAATTTTCCGGTATTCTTCGGCAAATACAGAACTCCAAGAAAGAATATTTCTATTGCTGTTCTACAACAAATAAGATATTCTTACGAAATTAGTTTAACTGTTGCATTTTTTGTTATAATTATATTTATGTAAACTACTGAAATTTTATTGTTTAGTGTATTTAATTTTGTTTACAGCCAGAAGGAGAACATAACGACATTATCACAATACTGTCGTGTAACTGTTCCCCTTTACCGAAATGTTGAGCACCCTGAGGCAGATCTCAAGATGGCGACCAGATTAGAAACGAAAAGGTATGTGTTCTATTGTTTCCAAATTTGTAAACGATTTTTCGTTTTAGATCTATACAGGAATACTTGGATCGTATTAAGAAAAGGATTGTTTGTTCAGTAGCCGCTTGCTTTTCTTTTAGGCAGCGATTCCGTTTGACAAGATTATTAATAGAAATAAATTACCGAATTGTCAGAGAATAAATTTTCAAAAACAGTCGTCGTTCTCGCACTCAACACGTGGTACATCGCAACCCTTAGACGACAGTGAGTATGCAGTCTGTAGATTTGTATCATTTCCCGTTGACCTTGAATCCGGAAGTAGACTCTTTAGTGTTTGTAATGATATAGTGTCATGGTGACGAATCAGGACGGTGCCTCAGTGTGCGAATTGCGTTTCGTTAGCCTTATTGTCCAATTCAACGGCACCGCGCGGGAAATTACTACCATATATATATACCAATGCAATGAAAAAAATATCAATGTCACGGAACATCAACGTTGTTGTTTGTTGTTGAGCATGCCATTTCAGGTCAAAGAATTTTAATGAAGTCTTTTAAGGTAGAAATTCTCCCGATAGACATTGAATATCGCCAGAATTGTAGAATTCTATACAGAAATGATATTGCTCTTAAGATTATGAGAATTTAAAAAAAATAATTCAAGTCACTAGTCTAATATCTGAAAGTTAGGAAACTTAAGTAGTTGATGAATTACATACTGGTTAAATTCTGAAAGATCAAACCCTGTTTGATCTCGGTAACGACGCCTATTGATGTAATGCTAATTTTGATTTTCAGAAAATGCATGCCTTTGTGTAAAACGGCGCCTATTAAATTTGATATATTGAAACGTCTCCATATTTTTACCGTTCGTTGTATTAAATCAAAAACAAAATGATATCACAATTACGTAAAATCTTTCAAAAGGGAAGTCAGTTATATAATTTATAAATAATACACACTCTTTACTTTCGAATTTTCGAACACTTGTTCTTTATCAAGAAAAATACAGAAATAATTGTGTTGGACGCTTGCAACATGGATTTTACTTAAACACAATTATTTCTGTATTTTTCTTGATAAAGGGAAAGAAGATACATGTAATTTGTAGTAACATGATATATTATTATTATATCACTGAGAATAATCTTGTCATCTTTAAGGTTTAAAGGGAAAAGACAGAAATCACTCTTTTTTTGGACAAAGTTGCATTACTTCTGTTACCATTTAAATATCTATAAAGATATTAAAAATGCCAGAGTGAAGCCCAACTACGGACGTACGTCATAAACAATCACAATGTTAACGTCAATGAAGGGTTGTCTAAAAAAAAAACGTTACGTTCTAAATAACAAAAACATGTTTTCAAGTAATTTAATCATTCATCCAAATTCATAATTTGAGACAATGTCATATCATATGATTAAAATGGAATAAAAATGAAAATATCTTTATTAATTGAGAGTTGGCTGGTGCACACCGTTTTCGTAACAAATGCTGAACATTGAATTGTTTATGTGAAAACATATTTTAATTTTTTTTTAATATTAACCAGGAGTAGTACATACTACAGCACGTCAGTACTTTGATTATTATAAATGTGTTTGCTAAATCAAAAAGGGCATAATTTATCTAAATTAGCACATGACACCACTTCTTGAACTGTATCGAGTCTTCTGTTAGTTTAGTTTAAACTAACGATCTTGCAACCTCAAAGACTGTTTCTTATAAAATATTCCCAGAAAATGAATTCGGGATTCTCTACCCATATACTTGACATGATTAACTTATTAAGTATCAAGTACATGTAGTTGTACCATACATTCTACTGAGTTATTTAATTGAAATTTTGCTAGCTGTAATAATGTGGATAAAATATATTGTAACAGAAGATTGTTAAGCTATCAGGAGCTGGTGCCTTGTATAAACATGGTCCGTTTCCTTAAAATCATTTTAAACGGGGTTTATTGACAATAAATAATCGCATTTTCGTGTGTGGGGTCATTTATGTTTATCACTAGTAAACCTAGTAAACATTTGGAAATACAACTGACAGTCACGGTAACCGTTGTAAAACTTGTAGAAATATTAAACATAACAAAATCTCGTACAAGTGACCAGTGACCAGTACACATCGACACAAACACTTTTCTGTAAGAATACGCATTCTTCTGCTTTCTCTTGCCCTTGAAATGGGTAAAAGAAACAATAAAATGTTTCGCAACAAATAAAAGTTACAATGGCTTAAAGAAAAAGAACCTTCTGTAATAAATTTTGCATCGCATTTTAAGGAGGTCCCCGTTGTACTGGACAATATTGCATAACGGAACACAAGTCGCTCAACGAGGCACAATCCTGTTTCGTCACCGTGAGTGTAATTTTTATTTTATTATTTACACAATAAGATTTTGTGCGAAGTAGACAAAACGTAACAACGTAACAACGATGTTAGGAGATTCGATTCTTTGCTATTCTTTTTTTCCCGTTAATGCTTGAAAAGAATTTTGCGGCATAGATTTTTACAGCAGACAGAAGGAATAAACTTCCTGGTTTGAGTTAACACTGTTTAAAATAAGATTTAAAATGTTTAATGTATGTAAATTTTTAATCCATCTATGCCGGAGGCTGGACGTAAAGCGTAATGTTTTCAACTGCTGTGGTATGTTTAGAAAAAAAAAAGATTTAACGTATATCAGGGCTATCCGACCAAACTCTTTTGGGTTTGTTGCCCCGGCTAGCTAAGTCGGTTGCGTTGCCGGAATTGCATGGCTTTGTTTTTTCGCCTTTTCGCTGCTTCCAGGCAGAGGCAATATCATTTGAAATTCACATTGCGTTGCCGGAATGGAATCGCTAGGCGCTGTCGTCGTGACGATGTGGGTTCATTCCTAGGTATCATTAGCTTGATATTTGGCTTTGCCTGAATACGTGAAGAAATATGTCTAAAATTTCGCAACAGCCGATTATTTTTGGAAGGTCTCCACTTTCACCCATCGCCGCAAAATCGATGTATAGGTCTATTTTGTGTTCTGTTTAATAATATGGACATTTATGTACTTCCAATTGAGATATTTTCAGTGAAGATTAACCATATGTAAGCCTTATATCAATAGGTTAACATTTCGTAAACTCGTTCTTGTCTAATAACTAGAAACTTAATCCCAGTACACAAATGTTTAACATTTTGTATAATAAAAGTTGCTGAGCTGTTGTGTGGGCAGATTTATCCATCTTTTGTTCTTACCCAAGGCATGAAATATACGAATGATCCATCAGCAATAAACACAAATTTGCGTATTTTTAAGGCGTCAAAACCACAAGATATTTAGGTGGTAAGGGTTTTTGTATGAAGGTGAAGAATAAACGTATGTCATATCTTTCAATCTCCCTTGTAGAAATAAGGAAAGAGTTTCCGACACTTGGAGAGAATATCACGCCTGTTTATATACAAAGTTGCTGTGTTTAAGGAACAAACCATTTGGACTTCTCATATTCTCTAGATTAATTAAAACTGGCGTGCAGATATCTACTTTGATTAGCTTACGCATTCACATAATAAGAAGTCTGAATAATTTAACTCTATTAAAACCTTTTGTCAAATCAAATGATAAGTTTGCATATCAATAAAATTCAATTTACATAAATAGGTAACGTATCAAAAATTCTGAATTTAACTGAGTGCGTAACATACCTCCTGAACTCGTTAAATGAATTTTGCATGACAACTTATGTCAGATCAATTTTATTCCACGGATAGACAACAATAGAAATAGGAAGCTGAACAAGTGGTTTAGACGGGAAAAGATACGTGTTTAAGAATACTTTCAAACTTTATTTACCTGCCAAGTTTCTTAATACAAAGAACAACAACAGCGAAAACATGAAATACATACAATATGTTAATCAATGACGACAATATAATTGGAAACGACGATTCAACATATATTACATAATATGTGTGGTTGTAACTAAATTATAATGCTTAAACAACAATCGTTTATACAACTAATATACTGATTCAGTTTATTACAGTGGTAGTGTGTATGGAAAAGAACATGCATAAAATAGTTTATTATAAAAAAAGTTGTTATACAGTGATATAATTTTATGATATTTTGCTATCCTTGAAATACAGTTGGTCATGAATTTATGGTTTTTCTAATGATGTCCATGAATAAACTTAGTTTCTTTAATTCAAATTTTTTTGCCGTATTTAAAAGGTCTTTAAGTTTCTGTGTATTCGGCCTCCTACAATAGAAGGGTTTCACATATTTTTTTCTTATGGTATTTAAGTGGTTACACTGTAAAATATAATGAAATTCATCGCCCAAATCTCCACAATAACTACACTTTCTTTCGTTATGAGGAATACCTCTCCATCTTCCCAGTTCAATGTGCAAATGGTGATTTCTTGTAAAAAAATGCCATCATTGATTTACTGAGACTGGTATATATTTACTTTGTTTGAACTCTGATTTATACGTTTTATATAAAGTATTTGAACTACGATTTATTTCAGACATCCAACTTTGAATAAAACTATCTTGTAATTTTCTATGAATACTTTTTGTAAGCCATTTCCTGTTTAAACAAGCAAATTCGTTGAATTTATATCCCCCGCCGAGTACTGGTTATTACTAACACAACAGCTGAAGTCATAGGGCTTTATTTAGATAATTATCATGGATGGCAAAAAAGGTGAAAAAAAATTTCAGATGGTGAAAAGGGTTGGGCAGCTCACCAGAATATAAAAATGAGGCAAAAAGTCTTCAAGTGGTTGAAATGAAGAATGCAGTAGTAAAAGTATAGTGCCGTATTTAAAAGAAATCCATGCAGAAGTTGCATAGAAGTAGCATATAAACGAATACCACTCTATATGCATAGTGCATAACTTTTCAAAGGGCCATAACTCTGTGTTAAATGGTCAGACCAGAACAAGACAACAATATGGGCATCTTGTCTTGGTATTGATGGTTTCCATAGATTCCTGCTGAGAAATAGCAAGGAAACAAATACTGCTCTACAAGCAAAATGCATAACTTATCAAAGGGCCATAACTCTGTGTTAAACAGTCTGACTGAAACAAGATGACAATATGTGCGTCTCCTCTTGGTATTGATGGTTCCCAGAAAGTTTCATTAAAATCCATCTAGTAGTTGCAGAGAAATAATGTGGAAACAAATTATGCTCTATTTGCATAAGGTATAAGTTATCAAAGGGCAATAACTCTGTGTTAAACAGTCTGACCGGAACAAGATGACGAAATGGGCATCTCATCTCAGTATTGATGTTTCCCAAAAAGTTTCATTTCAATCCATCGAGAAGTTGCAAAGAAATAGATCGGAAACAAATACTGCTCTATCATGCATAAGTCATCAAAGGGCAATAACTCTGTGTTAAACAGTCTGACTGGAACAAGACAACAATATACACATCTCTTCTTGGTATTGATGGTTCTCAGAAAGATTAATTAAAAACCATCCAGTAGTTGCAGAGAAATAGAGGAAAAGAATACTGTTCTATAATATGCATAATGCATAAGTTATCAAAGGGCCATAACTCTGTGTTAAATAGTCTGACAGGAACAACAGGATTATATGCGCATTTCCTCTTGGTATAGATGGTTTTAAGTAAGTTTCATTGCAATCCATCGAAAAATTGCAGAGAAATAGCGCGGAAATAAATACTGCTCTATATGCATAATGCATAAGTTATCAAAGGGCAATAACTCTGTGTTAAACAGTCTGACTGGAACAAGACAACCACATGCGCATCTCTTCTTGGTATTGATGTTTTCCAGAAAGTTTCATTGAAATCCATTCAGTAGTTGCAGAGCAATAGCGTGGAAATGAATACTGCTATATATGCATAATGCATAAGTTATCAAAGGGCCATAACTCTGTGTTCAACAGTCTGACTGGAACTAACGACAATATGCGCATCTCCTCTTGGTATTAATGGTTCTCAGAAAGATTCATTAAAATCCATTCAGTAGTTGCAGAGAAATAGCGCGGAAACGAATACTGCTCTATGTATAATGCATAAGTTATCAAAGGGCAATAACTTTGTGTTAAATGGTCTGACTGAAACAAGACAACGACATGCGCATCTCCTCTTGGTATTGATGGTTCTCAGACAGATTCATTGAAACCCATCCGCTAGTTACAGAGAAATAGCGCGGAAACGATTACTGCTCTATATGCATAATGCATAAGTAATCAACTCTGTGTTAAATGGTCTGACCGGAACAAGACGACGATATGCGCGTCTCCTCTTGGTACTGATACTTCCCAGAGAGTTTCGTTGAAATCCATCCAGTGGTTGCAGATAAATAGCCCGGAAACGAAATTCGGACGGACACCGTGACGCCGTGACGCCGTGACACCGTGACGACGTGACACCGTGACGGACGGACAACGCCAAAACAATATCCCCCTCCCGATTTCATCGGCGGGGGATAAAAACTTTGACTATACCAAACTCCTAAGTATCCGTGTGCATCAAAGACCACCCAGTGGAAACCTAAAAGTGGTCTTGGAAGGCAGGTGGTCTTTGTGTACACTGAACTTATTTTTTTCGTAAATATAAATAGGACAGATGGAGTGTGGTTTCTTTCCACAGGTCGCTTTTGTTTACAGGTGGTCGTTTTCACAGGTAACAACTATGCATGTAAACAATCGCAATAAGGAAAGCATTGTATATAAATGGCTGGAATGTTGTTGTTGCTTTTTTCTCTTTGTTTTTGTTATCCATTTAAAGTGTGATATGTGGAACTCCGAACCGTATGTGCTTATATATTCATGTTATTATATACCAAATATAGTTTGTGCATATCAGCTATTTTATATATTAATATGTTGTTAACATGTTGTTATTTTCAACTACAAATGAAGTCCCCACGTAAAACTTAGTCATTTTCCTTTGCTGTTTATTAATCAGTATTTACCATTGTTGTGATCATTGTCAGTGTTAGACAATGTAACATGTAACTCACAAAACGTAAAAATATATTCCATCACTATAAATAACTATTCTAAAAGGGCATCCTTTTCAAAAACGCCAACGCCGATTTAATACTTTCTTTGTTTTATGAATATTCCACAATTCTTTTTTCTTATAGCACAGGTTTACATAAAATAATACTCTTAACAGTAGTATTAATTTTATAGAAACACTCTATAAAATCCAAAGAAAGAATCTTTTTCGTCCTATTCCATAACTCACTAATCCAATTTTAAATTAATGAAATGTCGCGACAAATACATGATAAAATCTTTACCTACTGACTTATTTATTATTACACATTATCTTCCGATTAAACGAATTGTATACACGCGTCAAACCGGTTTTTTGATATCCCCTAATTAGGTTAAATAAAACCGGAAACAAAACAAACAGTAAAAGTTTACTGTTATCAGTTACGTCCTTTGAAGGTCGTTGAGCATGATACTTATGTACTATGTTTATAGTACTTCTAAAATTTACATTTGTTTAAATATATCGGCCGGTTTAAAGATAGGTGGTTTTAAGTATCCCAGCCAATATAGATTTGGATATTGTCCAATCACCCCCAAGGATATACTTCCTGCTTTTTAAATTTTGCCTTTGGCGTCGTCTGTGATGTGCAGGATTTATATTCTAAAATTCCCTGTCAAAATTCTATTCTGTTTAGTTCCGCCCATTGTTTTCTCGTTAAGGGCAAACGCATTCTTTTATCTGCGGACAATACGCCGCTGAACATGGAATGGTATTAATATGAAAATACCGCATTGAAGGTTCCATGTTCACCGCCATATGCATGCCATCGTTTGGGATGGATCTAAATTGTACTATTTATTGGTGTAATAACTGAGTTGCGCTCAACCCGGGGCTAGGCGGCGTGGACAGTAATATGCATTCCCATTACTGCCCATGAACAGGCTCAATCAAACCGTGCCTGCAGTATTTTCATTTGTCGTGTTCGGTTGCTTTCAAAGTTTCCTTTTTACCTATTTCTTTACTGTAGGTGACGCTCATTCTGTAAAACGTGTTGTTTTCGTTTTCTCTTTCACTCATACTTGTATTGACACGGCTAAATTTGCTGTCCTCTTATGTATAGTTTATGTAATTTGTTATGTTGATTTTTGTTGTTTTCTGTTTTTTACATCTTTTACATTTTTTCCTCTTTCAGAAATTATGTATTTATGTTTGAGTGACACGTTTGTATGCGTGTTTGTTTGTGTAAGGATTGTCTCTTGTTTAAGTACGATGTACTTACTGAGAAATTTTGTGAAATGAACTTGAAACTTGAACACAAATTTGTTTTAACATTATTAATCCATTCTGATTTAACTTTGTTTTTTATATGAAGACTGAAGATAAATTCGTAAAAATTGTGTGCTAACTTTGTATTAGTATCTTCTGAATTATCATCAATTTTTGTCCAATAAGATATCACTCTTTTCTAAATTTCTATATTAATTGGCATTACACCTAACTCGCCATAAATCATATGAGTTGGTGTTGACTTATTTTACCCAAAAATGTATTTATTAAATTTCAGTTAAACTCTTTCTAAAATATCAATATCTAAAAACCCCCAAATTTCGCATACGTATAATAAAATTGGCTGTATTGTTTTTTCGAAAAGATCTATTTGAATATCGTATGGCAACGAGAGGTTGTTTATCTTTCTGAGAAGAGAAAACATGGCTTTGTCTGCTTGTTCTGCTAAATATTTTTTCGTTTTTGTGAAAGAGCCTGTTCTAGAAAAGTAAACACCTAAATATTTGTACTCGGTTATTGTTTCAATATTTTCTGTGCCTATTTTGAAGTTTCTGTTTTGGGATATTCTGTCTTTACTAAAAATAATAATTTTTGTTTTGTCAACATTTAAAATTGTGTCACTATGTGGTCACTGTGAAATATTGGAGAAACACCATGTCGAAATAAACAAGGATAATATATGAAGACAAAATATTGAAGTTGATATTTTAATCTGACAATACAAGTTCATTATACAATAAATCAAAAGTTGAAGAACTAACCGTCCTGTGTTCCAGTTGCTTTTACATTAATAATCACTTGTATTTATTTATGATATAATGATAATTTTCATTTTTTGTCGTGTTTGGGGATTAAAGTTCTTTTTGTTATCTATTTTTTGAAATTTCTTAATTATGACTGTCCCACAGCCATATAAGTTAGCTGTGTATTTGAACCAGGGTGGGTTCCAGCAGCATGTTCATTGATCATCAATTTTTATTTCTGACATAATATTTTTCTTGATATTTACCCGCGTGTCGCAAATTTAGATTGTTTTGCACCAAAATTAACATACAAATTCTGGTTCAACGGGTTGGACAGGATAGTTGAGACGATGTATTTATGTTTACTTCTGATTAAAATAAACAGTAAAAAAATTAAAACTTTTCAGCTTAGAAAGTCTTTAGTCTATTAAAACGCTTACATGTTATACAATATTTGTCTTGCCAAATGACAAATTAAATAATCTGTCTTTATGTTTATTCAATAGCTTTAATAGATAATTGATTTCTTTCCATGTAACTACACAAACCTCAACTTACAGACAAATGGAAGAGGACTCGTTATGTTAAATAAAACTAAAAACTGCTTTGTTAAATTTAAAACGCATAATAATAATAATAATAATAAAAATAATCTGAATATATTTGCGAACATTTGATACATGTAATACATTAATTTGTAATGTAGGAAGGAGCTAAAGTATTAATAATTTTTAACACGGACAGCATGGTAATAATATTTTAAGAGATTTGTTTTTTGGTAACCAGTTGAAATAATTGAAAATTATTGACCATAGAAAATAAGCATGCTTTGAAAATATCATTTTTACAAATTTATGTTGAAATTTGAAGACCTTATTTTAAAATTTTTAGCAAACAATCTATGAAACTAACTCAAAATCATTAATTGCGGTAACATAAGCATTGTAAAACAGGACATTATTTTCAGTAGTGAGATATTTTTAAACAGATATAGTTCCGAATTCCGAATTTGGCACACTTTGTCAATGTGTGTTGACTATTTCAGTTTTTGTCTACAACAACACCTACAATCAGAATAAAGAGATTTTAAATTTGCGATTTATAGAAAAATTGACGAGATCAGAACGCTTAAATCTGAAGTTTGACCAATGAACATGCAAGTTGATTTTGCAGGATTTTGATGCCGTGTTACAAAAGAGGTGCGATTATTCATGAGCATCAAGGATGAAACCGTAAAAATTATTAATGTTCTAATCGGCAAACATAAAGAGAACGTTCTCATGGCAACTGAACCTTTTGGATTCAATTTCTTCAAACACAGAATATATTATCCAAAACAAATATTCACGAACATGTTTCATCATTCAACCAACAAAATCGTAATCTATTTGATCGATATTACATCAATTGGCAAGAATTTTGTTTCAAGTTTGTACCCCTCTTCTCTGATTGAAGAGGGTTCGCTTCCTTTTCAGCTTTAAAAGAGGTCGACTTCTTTTCACTTTTAAAAGAGGTCAACTTCTTATCAGTTTTAAAAGAATGTAATTTCTCATCAGGTTCACTTCGTTTTTTAGCTTCTAGTGAGGCTAACTTCTCATCAGCTGTCCCAGATGTTAACTTCTTATCAGATTGACTAGAATGTTTCTGCAAACAATACACTTTAATTGTTTGATTGTGTAACCGGTGGTCGTAATCTATAACATAGATTCGGTTTTTTACAGGATCGACGCATATAAAGCGCACACTCCTTTCATCTAATTTCAGTTCGTATTCTTGTTGCAGGTCTGCAGAGATGTGGTGAATGGTATAATTGCTATGAATCATTCCTGATATTGCTGATACCACAAGCAGGGAACCATCATCTAAAAGTGTTAGTGCCTTTAGATGTGACCCTGAAAAACGGTACCTAGCAATCATCTTACCGTGTGTGGAGTATCTATTTAACCATCCGTAGTCAGTTATATACAGGTTTTGTGCATCTATGCTTACAGCAATCTTTGGGCACGAATATAACGATATTTCATCGCATTTAATTTCTCTAAGAAGGCCACCTTGCAAGTTATAAATATTTACACATGGTATTCCGCCGTGCGGGTGACAAACCACATACAGCTCATCTTTGTAATATGTGATACCACAAGGACAATCTACGTCTGGTATACTGCTGATTAATGACATGTCAGTTGTGCGAAGAATCAGTATCTTGTCATCCAAAGGTAATGTGACAGCAACCTGGTAATTAGGAAGCACTGCTATATCTGAAGGCCATGTTATCGGTTTCTTCTCCCGCTCTACACGACCTGTGTTAATACTCACAACGCTCAATCCTTTATCGACAGCTAGCATGAGTCTCTCGTCAGATAGAATAGCGCAAGCATATATTGTTTTGTAGGAAATCTTACCAAATTGCACATAGAACGTTTTCTGGTAGACTAATGAAAAACGATTAATGTAATGTAAAGGGGATATTTTTGATTCTTCTTTATATTGTTTAAGATGTTGTTCACCACCGTGCTGAGTTCCTGCTGACTCGATTTCATGCAGACATGTTTGCTCTTTTAAACGTGACTCTCCAGATATTGAAAAACGATCTGCCAAGTCTTTCATCGGAAAACGTGGAAAGGTATTTCCAGATATCATTGAATGTTCTGCTGTATCCTGTTTGTATCGCCTTTGTGGAATGATTTGCAAGTATCCATCCGGTAAAACTGTAAAATCTGCTGACTGCAAAGTGTCCTGGACCGAAAGGTTAACTGGGTACAACGGATCTGGTTTGGTAAATTCATCTTGATATTGTATGTATGGGAGTAAGATTTTATTATCTTTGGCATGATAACTCACTTGGACACAATATTCTTGTGACTTGATATCTAAAAATAAAATAAAACATATAAACTTGCTTTCCTATCTTATGAATTAGGTAAAACATAAATGTCATGGCACTGGTATGATTGTTATTATAGTTTTAGCTCGATTTTACAAACATACAGCGTTCGCTATAAAACTTTAAGGCCGATGGCTAGAAACATGTTTGCTCCCCTACCCCTCAGGGGAATTTGAAGACATGTTTCTCTATATTTCTGAAAGCCGGTTATGTCTTGGCTATTTGCAGTTTGTTTGCACTCTAGCGAGCGGAACATAAGTGTGTTTCGTAGGATTTTACTCTTAAAATGTTTAGAAAAATATATGGATGTTGAACCTTCAATTCTAATTTATTTCAGATATGATTATACAATGTACAGCGACTATTCTATTTTTGTCGGTTGATGTAGTTTTCATTTCAAAATTTTCTCTCTAACATGACATATTGAACCCTAAAATGAAATTTAAGCTAAAAACAATCCTACAGGTGTTTATTTATAGGATAACGTAGGCAAATTTATGTGTTTTTACAGCTGTATCATCAAGCAACATTTCGCAATAATCTAATATGTTATCCTATTGTTAATTCCAACATTATATTCATGTTTTGAATGAGCAAGCATGAAATAAAGTAAGTAGTTGAGTAATTTAAATGTTTTAAAGACTTCAAATCTTCAACATACATATATTAACATAAGTATGTTAGTCATTAAAATGAAGCTCATTTCCTTTATTTATTTTTGTACCATTGTTTATTTAAAAAAGAATTGTTGCCATCATGATTTTCTATAGCGCTCTGCATACCTGGAGATTCACTTATTTACAGTTAATCGCTATGATTACATATTTGTTTGCACGACGGTGGCAGAGCCCGATCTGTTTCTTTTACACCTGTCATCGTGTAGTTGCATTTTTAACACCAGGGCACTAACCTTAAATTGGCCCCAACAGGTTCTCATATGAACAAACAAGTACAATGTGTCTTGGTGAAATGACTCCAAAACAACCATCAGCTCAACAATGTTGCATGCAAAAGCATATACAACATTAGAAGATTATAGCGTTGCAAAGCAAAATAATGGGTATTCAATGATGTTACAGAGACCAAAGCTCCTGGAGTCAAATCAGCAAGAACACGATGACAGGGATAAGAAAAAACAAAACAAGCTTATACATGAAAGTTCTTTTACAAGATTTCCGCATAAACATAAACTCTTAAACCCCAGCCACCGTCGTGCAACCAATGAGGTAAGCATAATAATCAACTGGGTTAATCACCAGGCTTGCAGAGCGCTGTAGAATATCATTCTTGTAACTGTATGTTATTTTCAATATATGCAACCAAATCACAACAAATGATTTTGTTAATATTCAATCAAAAACTTCTTCAAAGTGTGTGCATAACTCTAATCAAATGTGCACGACTGCGTCTCCTTAGTCAGTTTTATATGTTAATTACAAACTTTACAAAAGAAGGATACTTTGAATATTTAGAAATTTAGAATAAATGATGCGTGTGGATCTAAAAGGAATCTAATAACATATATATTGATAGTATTTTTGCTAGATCGTTAAAAAGTTACACATTAGGTCAACATTACATCGGTATAGCTTCGGTATACGATGAACTACGAGGTTACAGTAAATGGTAAGCAGAATATCCTCTAATCACAATGCATTATGAAGTTTAAATACCAGAAATAAGGTATTATAATAATATACTGAACACACATACCTTTTGTATCTCTTTCTAGTTCCAAATCTGAGGATTTTTGCGTCGTTTCGTTTAGTTTGAATAGCCCGGTTTCATTCTGTTTCGTCACTGTCGCCTCTAAACATGTAAGAACGTCTTCGAGTTCCTGCATGTTAACACTTGTTGAGAGAGATGTTTTTTCTCTCGCTTCCGATGAAACAGTCGCAGCGATTTTATCAATATATGGTGTTGCTTCTCCTTTCACAAATAAACGCCAAAATGCATCCAACCCATCGATAGACGTACACTCAAATGAAAGTTCTATGCCCTTCTTGGATTCTGGTTTGATACTCGAACCTTAAATATTGACATCGCTTTTAATACCATCTTTTCTAAAGACAATAAATTTGTGTGTGTGTTAAAAAAAGATAATATGAATGTACGAAACAATAAATAATATCTAAGAATAGTATTTAAAATATATAGCTTCATTTTAACAATATGAGGGAAAGCCAAGATGTACTTTTTCACATCAATAAAATTTATTTTTATAGCAAAATATCCGGTTCCGAACAAAAAGGATTCTTCTAGTTTAAGTTTGCTAATACACTGTTATTTCAACCAAAGGTTTGTTTCTACTAATACGAATTTTAAATAACTTAACAGCTCCTTTGATTTCAGGAAGATTTCATCAACATGTTTATATTTATTAATTTACTAATAATTTTGCGTGATGTTGTTTTATGCCGCTTATATGTACAAGCATGACGAGATGTCAATTCTGTCAGTTGTAAATGCTTTAAGATTTAAGAAAATAAAAACCTTAATGTTTACCCTTTAATTTCACAAAACATTGAGCATTTGTAATAAAAATGTGCCTACAGAATTTAATTATCGGTTCATTATCTCATTAAACGAATATTGCGATCCAGCGATAATTCACAGTATTTCCTTATAATATCACATAATCTCATTTTCCATATTTATCATATTTGTTTCTAATATGTAAGACATTGTTTTATTTCAAGTCAACAATTGATGAATCAATACTACTGCTAGAGAACACTGCTTAATTGAGATTCGGCCATAAGTTGTGACTTCAAGCAGGGAATATCAAGCTAATGAAGAAGATAAAAAAGAAAACGTTAAACATGTTGAAAGCAATCAAACATGACAAATATAACAAAAGCGTAGGTTCTGGTTTATTGAACCTGTTTTCTGTGTGACTAATAAATGAAATTCACGTGGCTCAGTCGATACTGTTAACATTAGTGATGTGCCGATGATCAGAAGACATCGATTAATCATGAGTAAGAGCCTTCCGATGCCGATAATCGATGTCATTCCCTCATAATCGATTTCAACTGATGTTTACCCCTGTGTGTAAAATACTGCACAATTAGATACATCTTGGTCGACATTTGTACAAAATATGATTGAAATTAATTGTAGGGTCTTTTATGCATTTAGTGCTATTTACAACGTGTTTTGTGGCGTGTATTCTTGTAAAGCATTGATCATTCATCCTATTAAATGCATATAAAATATATTAAATAAGGCAACACGCGAAAAAGTTTTATATTTGTCGTTGGAACAACAACCTTATGTAGGAAGTTGCAGCAAATACATCATAATAAGGGATATTAATATGTAAACTACTAATTAGAAAACATTTGGTAATGTTACTCAAATTTGATTTATAAACCGATTATAAGCTGTGAAATCGCATCGGAAGTGGCAACCGATTTCAACTGATGATTGATTGTGATTTGCAACCGATATCCCAACACTAGTTAACATATACCATTTCTTCCTACTAGCATTGCTTGGGTTTTTATTAATAGATGCTGTGTTGTCCCTTTTAGCCTTTGTCTGATATTTATACCTATATTTTACAAAAGAACGAGTTATTTTATATATACACTTACTTGTGTCATCAACTACAAGTTGTAGGGAATCAACTGGAATTTCAGAAGAAATCACTAGCTTTTGAGCAATCTTTAGATCGGTTTCAAGGGCTCTAGCTATACTGTCTAAATATTTATGGAATTCATTGCTGTTGATAAATTCAATCAATTCTCTTAGCGACTCGTATGTCCAACATTCGAACGCCAATAAAATGCATTTCCTTTCTACGTCTTTCAGTTCAACGCCCTTAAAGCCTTTGATGAAATTTAGAAACTCTTCAACTGCTCTTTCAGTCTCGGGATTTTGTCCTGGTTCTTGAACTTTATTTAAAAGTAAATCGAATACACTTTTTAAAACAGTTTCGACAGTGTTGATCCATTCTGGTGTTGGTCCATCAACGGTAAGATGGGTGTGTGTACCAACTGTAAATAATAATAATTTTAGATAGTTTTTTTCGCATAATTTAATATCTGATATTGGATGTTTAAGTACAACAGTCACTGTGTCAATTTTTTGCGTAATAATCCGAGCTTAAGACATTTTTTTTATTTTCCTTTAAAATCTATATTAAAATAAAGTATTGTTTATATTTAATTAATCTGACTTTTAAGAACCCATTCCATCTTCAAGAAAAAAACTGTTCACTGCTTACTTACACTTTATTTGCTTGGTGCAGTGGCCACTATTTCGAGAAGTTTGTTCAAAGAGTTGTTTTATTTCTGCAATGCATAATAATTTGCCATTATGTAATAAATCTAATAATAAAAATTCATATAAGACATATGATTGGTGTCAAGAAACTTAAAAACGCGTCGAGAACGGTTTAACTGTAGACCGTGAAGCAGCACAAACAAGATAAAAAGGGAACTTTGAAAGCCACAGAACACGACAAGTGTAAACATTATGCAGCCTGTTTGTGGGCAATAATGGAGATGCGTATTTCTGCCCATGCCTCGCGGCACAACTCAGTATTATCACTGGTAAACAATACAATTTCTGCCCATCCCCATCGACGGTGTGCAAAAAGGTCATAGGACTTTCAATGAGGTTTTAAAATTAATATTATTCCATGTCGTTTGGGACGGATCGAAACTGTTTTTTCTACGAGTGTGATTACTCTGAGTTGACCCGGCAGCGCAAGCGTTTCCACTATTGCCCATGAACAGGCTAATATCAAATCAAACCTGAAATATTTTCATTTTTGTCGTGTTCGGTGTCATTCAAAGTTCCCTTTTAATCATTTTAGACTTGTCGTAAGGAACTTTCAAGACATTAAAATAGTAAACATTAACCTTAAATTGTTTTGTTTCTTTCTCATTGGCTAGTTAACATCTGTTTCCGGTCTAAATAAAAGAAGTCAAAATTTAAAACCATACCTTCCAATTTGGATTCTAGTTTTACTGCATGTTCATTCTGACTCCTTTGTAATTCTTGCAGAAGAAAACTATTATTTGAGTCAACTTTTTGTGATACCTTTTCCGTTTCTTTAACGATATGATTAGTCAAACTGGCATTTACTTGTTTCAGTTCTTGTGAAGACTTTTCTTTTGATTCCGTTACTTTCGACTCCACATTGCCTATGTCTAAACAAAGCCCATTTAAACTGTTCAAAACAGTTTCCCGACTTTGAAATATTTTTTTCTCAGTCAAATTGAATTTGTTCTCCATTTTTTCTGCATGGTCCTGTATATCCTTACGAACGATTTCATGTTTTTCATTGACAGCATCAAGAATTTGGCGAAACAATTCTCTGTTTGTTGTATCTTCTTTCAAGTGTTTAATGGCTAACTGGACATCAAAAGGATCAGAACAGTACGAAGAAATAAGTTTTCTGCAACTCTCCTGAACAGTTGTATCAAAGTTAGAAGCTAAAATAGTAATAGCTTTTACGATCCCATCTTTTTCGTCAACAAAGTCGTCTTCCAAATAAGATGCTGACGGTTTGTGTGCGACATTATTTCTTGTTAGCTTTATGAATTTAATGTGATACTTTTCATCACCTGATAATGTTGAACGAAAAATTAGTAAACTGTTAACCGCCAGCATCTGAGAGTCCCATGTCTGAATATCTGATTTACCATTTGATGGAAATAGTTTGTCTACTTGCGATTTACCGAAATGGAGTTTAT
This sequence comes from Corbicula japonica, assembly GCA_038501625.1. Classification (NCBI taxonomy): domain Eukaryota; kingdom Metazoa; phylum Mollusca; class Bivalvia; order Venerida; family Cyrenidae; genus Corbicula; species Corbicula japonica. The sequence continues at coordinate 964,230 of JAZAYU010000044.1, read as the reverse complement.
GCTTTAATTTGTTCTTGAACTCGTCTTTTGTCAGTAAATTATCTAAATCGCCTCCATGTTTTTCTAACTCCCTAACAACAATATGACGAAGAATGAATGATGCTGCATCATACAGGAGAAGAATAATCTTAAGAAAGTATGTGTTTTCTGTTGTAAGCATTATAAAAAATAACAAACAAATAATTTGTTATTTATTGATCCCGCCGAAGATTCTTTTACACTTCCTGGGAGCTCTATGTTGCTAGACAGCTGAATTCTTAAATTTCGTTTTTGATCTAAAAAAAGAAAAAAAAATGTCACAATATAAATTTCATTAAAATCAGCTGGCGACAATACGTGACCAATATCAACAAAACAACATGTAGGTCAGTGCAATTTAAAACTATTTAACTAATAGCACGTATGGGAAATTTCTAATGTATTATAAAATGCCACAACCTCAACATTATAACTTGCATATACAGAGGAACATAATCGAACTAAGAGGAAGTATCATACCGTCAACTAACTTCCGTCTACATATTCAACACATAACGAATGAACAAGGAGATAATATAAGTAATTATGTCTTATGTCTATGCACGTGCTTTTCATGCCCACTTAATAGACGTTTCGGCTTATCCCACATTTGGAAAATATTTTATCTTTATTTAAGTAAATTTAATTAAAATGCAAATATTTTCAACCCAGTTTTGTAAAATATACTTCGGAAATTTAAAGGAAATATCAGTTTCTCCGCATTATTCGAAAGTTTACCAACATGATTATCTAAAGCGCGCTGCATGCCTGGTGATAAATCCACCTACAGTTAATCATTACGCTTACCTCTTTGATTGCATAACTTTTATTTATTTGTATAAAAAACTCTCAATCTCATAAATAAATTATTAAAAACGCAATAAAGGCCCTTTCAGTTATTGCGATTCTATTACGCACTTTCATATTATGCTGAGAAGAAAAAGTTTAGTCAGCAGGGATACTTGATACGATAAAATTGTTAAACATTAAAATTGAAGACATAAGCATCATTCACCACGAAAATCATTTAATACCTATTAAATTTCAACAATATTGACTGAACACAGTCATAAAAAGCCATTAAATTTGATAAGGATTTAAGACAGGGGTCAAAATCAAAATTTACATTACACTCAATATTTTGTATGATCACTTCTAGCTTAAATAAAAGCCAAAAAAGCCTTTCGTATGTCGTTTACGAGTGTTCGATTGATGTGTATAGGAGTTTGGGCCAATTCCTTGTGCAATAACCGTTTCAGATCATTTACGTTGTTCACGTCAATCCTGTTACGCCCCTTTCTTCCAAGATGTTCGCACATGTGTTGAATCGGGGAGAGATCAGGTGATTTTAATTGTCATTCGAGTATGTTTATGTTGTTCACAACAAGGACATTCCGTGTATGACGTGCCGTGTGGCAGCGTGCATTATCCTGCTGTAGAACGTAAGCATTGCCTTACACTATGTAAGGAACAATGACAGAGATAATGATTTCTGCACAATAATGGACGTCATTTAAGATAATCCCTTTTGTTTTGAGTTCTGTCTTGCCATTATAAATACCACCCCAGATCATAACGCTCCCAACACCGTAAGTGTCATATTCGAAGACGTTAGCAGGCTCAAACCTTTCTCCTCGGCGTTGCAAAACACAATCAATTCCATTAGCTTCTTTGAGATTAAATTTAGACTAAACGGTGAAAACTATCCTGTTCCATCGCTATCTATTCCAGCGACTGCCCTGGCGTGCCCAATTCAAATGTGCGGCGCGTTGACGTGCTGTTGGAAGAATACACTTGTAAGAACGTCGAGGTCGAAGCCGAGCTGCTCTCAGCCAATTTCAAGCGTTACAAACGATTATTTTTGACCCCATTGGATTGTCTAAGACCTTGAACAAGCTTTTTAGCAGGTGTGACGCGATTACGCCGTGTTGACGTCACTAAATAGCGATCTTCGCGGGACGTTGATTTCAACGTCCTACCTCGACGACGCAGGTGGTTGATGCTGACAGTTTGTCAGAATCGCGCTTGCATACGATATCTGTTCGCTCATACCAACCAAAACGACCTGCTACGTCAGCAGCGTGTAAACAAGCGATATTTCTGTCATTAATGGAGAGGCCAGGACGGCAACCACGGCTAGCTACCAGAAATTTCACTCCGGCTTTTTTCATTGTGGACAATACACTTTTAATGTCAAAGGAAATTTGCAAAAATATCTATGTCGGTTTTCATCGGCACGTGCATCTCGAGGATTTTGAATTTACACAGTCACTGTCTAATGAGGAAGGTTTTTGTAAACAAATCATCGTGTATGTGATAAGAAGAAGAGTTAGTTCAACACATATGTTCAATTGTTTTCTCGATATTTGCAATATTGTAGATTTAAGGCGAAAACGAAAATACTGACTAAACTTTTTCTTTTGAGTATATATGTGCATGAACACGCACTAAATAGCAAGACAGTAAGGATCATATTTCGAGTTTTGATAAACTATTACCCAACAAAATCTCACCTTAAAGTTAATCTTTCAAATAATAAAGAGGAAGTGATGAAATTTTACATTGCAAAATATCATGTGTTATTAAAGTTAAATTAGATATTTTGGTCTAAATTAGTTCAATGCATAACCACAAAATAATATACATTTGTTTACATTGAGGAAACAGAAAAATTTGAATCGAGAAATCAATTTTTTTAATATGCATACGACCGAAACAGTTGATTAATCAGGCAAATGAAGTTTGAATAATTTACACAAAACATTGTATTACAAAAATATAGGGAATTTAAATTTATAAAAGTATATAATAAATATATTTGAGGATATATGTTTTTATACTTTCGTTTATATTTTTGTTTCAATTTTAGAGGTCATTGTTGGTTTTTATTTAATTTCTCGTTAATGCACAAAGTTTCCATAATCCTTTTCTTTATCTTTATTGTAATTTAATGATGGTTTTAACAAATAAATTTCATCCAAAAGTCTAATTCTAAAACAAATCTTCACTGTCAAGTCAGACATTTCAAAAGAAAAACCTCATATAACCTAAAGCCATGCTGATAGTAAAAAAAGACTTTATGTTTTTGTCCTTTTGATCACGGAACATACCTCAGAAAACAAAGATCTGATACTGAAGAATTTTCAAGAAAGAAACAGGCTGCTGGATGTCCTGGATGATGAAAAATGTTTTTGAATAGTATTTGCCTTGTTCTAGATGATCACAATCTATCGGTTTCCACTGCGGAAGATTGGTCTGCAACTATCTTTTTAGAAAACTGGGACACATTGAGGGATTCGGCAACCCTTTCACATGATGCACGAACAAGCGGTCTTCTTTACTCACACAAGTTCAGCTTAAGCTTATGAACTGAGATTGATAAGTGGACGAACGGGTGATAATTTTGTTAATATCACATATTCACTCAAGGGGAAAGATCGGCCAATCATATCCAATAAATGGAGAGACTTTCTGTCTTAAATAAAACTTCAATGTGTTTTGTCTGGCAAACGGTGAATACGTAAAATTTATAACAATGTGAAAACAAAAACTACCACAATCGCCTTTATTTAATTAGTTTCGGCACGTACCGCATACCGTTCCGTACTCTGTACTTCAGGTTTTGCGGTCTGGACGTTATTGTAGCAAGTCGATAGACGTCGTCTCTGATAACGTCCGTACGGGCTGGACCATTATTTTATGGACTTTGATATGACGTCCATTAACGTATTTGTTTAAAAGATGTGAAAATTCTGAAATTATTTCAACACAGAAAATATGTCCCGGTTATTCACAACCAGAATCTGTTTTAAAAACTGATTCTTTTGTCCATAAGTCGTGCTACTGTGAACCAATATTTAGAAAAGTGATCATCCATGAGTAGGTTATTAATTGGATGCATATCTTGAACATTACAATATCAGGTTTTCATTCCTTGATAGATAGCACATATTTTATATTGATATGAAACAAAGACACCATGGAAAGTTTTATCGAAAAATAAAATCGGGACAGGCAACGGTTAGTGACAAATATTTTGCCTTAATTAAACAGCACCGAACGCATACATTCCCGGCCATGAGTTTTAACGCTGATTCAGAGATAAAAGCACAAAATACATTCATCTCTTTATTAAAACAAGTTATTAAAACATTGAAACAAGTTTAATGGAGATGTTTCTTCCTATTAATACATTAAACGGCTATATCAACTGCAGTTCATTGGAAATTTAGAATGGAAGGCTATCGGTAGGATATTCTTCAGGAAACATGTTAGATTACTCCCAACTCAGAAATAATAGTCTTGCAAGACAACTATCAAAATACAGCCTCCTCGGTTTGAATATTGGAAGTGCATATTTCTATTCACGACGCCTATTAAATATTAACACAAATATTAGTATCAACGGCCTTCAATGTAATTGATAAAACACCGATTACGATCACTATTCTTTTAGCTTTGGCTTCAATGAGATCGGAAATTACTGCCATTTTCAATTATGAAATCAAGACTGTCACAGTGAAATTTTATGCACAAAATCCTGTTCAAACGCTAGAGGTTTTTCAAACAGGACGAAAGCTGGACATTGTAAAAGATCTGTACATAAAATTCAATAATTATAGAAAACTTATTTAAAAATGAAGTAATAATACCTGTCACTGAGCTGACATATTGTTATCATCCAGGTGCACTTCCTTAATGAATAGGATGTATGAATCTTATTTTAACCCAACGAAACAGTAAACCTCAGTCATGATTAAGTAATTTTGAATGGTTGGTAGATATGAAAGGATTATGTGTAAAAAAGGACTAGATTCACAAATGACCTAAAATTACGTTAATTTTCAAATTGCATTTAGATCATGGAAAATGTGCTATTCATAATCCATAATGATTGTTTTCTTTGAGAAATAAGACATAAAGATAAACTTAAGAAATGAAATGATGAATCATGTATGTCAAATGTGTTTTGAATTTGAAAATGTTGCAAAGTACACATTTTTCTGTTAAATTTCTAACATATTTTTGGTGATTTTCATAAGGGGCACAGGCCTAGACCAAAATAATATATATATTTTAGTTGTAATAAAACATGCTCAATTCATGGTCAAAACTTGGTTTTGGTCGAGAAGTGTGCCCATTTTGAAATCCTCTAAAATCTGCAACGAAAATGGAACTAATTCTGATTGTTTTCATATTTTCATAATTTTAGACAATTTTGATTGTCCATTATTGAACTGTTTTAACAGTGTTCAGTATAAAACTTAGATATCGTAAGTGTAAGCACTGATGTATGCAACAGCATTACAATTTTAGGTTTGTAACAAAAATTAAAATTTTACATATTATAGGCCAATATTAGGCCTTCGTGAACATTTCCTTCAATCAATTTTATGAATGAAGTTGAGCATTGTATGTGCTCGGTTGTTTTTTATTTGCAAATCAAATTTATATAAAACACTGATTGAGAAATAATTTGCCTTAGTATTTTCAACTGCAGTTGTATTTTGGGCTAAATTTGAGTAGGCTGAAATCTTACAAATATAAACCGATTATATCATATACCGGATATAGCGAACTGGTTGTCACAAAAACAGAGTCGACAATTCAAAATTGAGGAGAGTTTTTATGCAATGAAATGAAAAATCAAATCGAAAAATATACGCTATCAGAGGCAGTTATTGTAGCTCTTATTTTGAATGACACTGTTTCCTTTTGTATGCAATATACCATAAAATATTGCTCAAATCATTTACACTAAGTACCGTTTGCACTGTGTACTGTTCTAAAATCAGGGTTAATATTTATGTTTTAAGCGGTGTTAGGAGGTAATCTCATGATAGCGATGATGTAACAAATAATTTTTACAGTACTGTAAACGTTTACGGTTAAAAAATTTGCGTCTATCGTGCGTTCGTCTATCGTCTATTGTGCGTCCGTCTAACGTGTATCATGCGTCTGTATAACGTGTATCGTGCATCGGACGCGGACGCGGAACGGACACGGAGGTGAAGAATATACCCAACGATATCTTTGGTGAGTGAAAAATCGCGGACATGGACGTGGACGCGGACACGGACACGGATCACGCATCACGGAGCTATGGAATAGCGGCCTCACGGTACTATGGAATACCGGACTATCGATTTTAGTTGAAAGACATTATATAAAAAACATGTATTTAAAGTGCTTCGTACAGAAATATGATACGTAAATATAATGGCCTCTGTGCCTTTATATAATGCGGCGACACGGAAATAGATCTTCCTGGCTGCAATAGTTAGGGGTGTCCTAGAATCGTGAGTTTAACACCCAAGCCGCTCTGAAAGCTATGATTTAAAACAAGCGATAAATAATGTCGTTCCGAAATGTGTTGGATTTGACAAACATATTCTAAGGTTTGTTAAAAGTTATAGTTTAGAAAATAAATGTCCAGGATAATAAATACAATGTTAGGCGCAGATATGTTCTTAACATAATAATGTAAATAGTGTGAGACTAATTATTGTTCGCTGATGCTATAGTTATGGACTTACAAAATGTTAAAATAATTTTGTGCTTGGCAGATTAATGCTATCTTGCGTTGTAAACTTATTTCTTGTAATGGTTACAATTAATTTTGAACCAATGACAATGTCGTAATACTGTTTAGCGCTTAATATTGGCGGTGTCAAGTTTTGGCGTGTTATATTGGCGCTAAAAAGCCAGACCGCCAAAATAAAACCCTTGATGAAAAATGGCGGACATTGGACAATGGAAGAGAAAGGTAATCGTCGCAGTTATTATCATGTTAAATTCTAAGTGTGAAAACACTATCGCAGCTACCTAATACAGTACTTGATTGCTTTGTTTGATATTCCAATTATATTCCTTTTGTTGATGCATTATAAGTTTACATACTTGTTCGATTTAATATTATTTAATTATTTTAAAGCGGGTTTCTATGAGATATTGAAAAACTCGATTTAATTTACTACATGTACATAAGCTATAACTCTATAATGCTTCTTTTTACAAGTGCAACTGAAAGAAATGGACGACAAGCGCCAAATAACAGTCCTTCTGGCTATGTCTAAAGAAAATAGCACATTCATTTACTCTTGTTTCGTGTTGTTTAAGTTTTTATTCAGGTTTCAAAGAATATACATAATTTAGAAACATGCAACTATCTTTTTTCATCAAGGGAGGAAACTGCGACAAAATATCTAATAGTGTATCATAGTTAACTATCTTCCAGATATTAAATTGGCGGTGTTTTAAATTGACGAGGATTTTTATTGGCGGTGTTTTATATTGGCGCAACTGAGCCTGACCGCCAATATCGCCAAAATTAAACCCCCGCCAATATTAGTACTTATACAGCATTAATATTTTTTCGAATATTAATTCTCATTATATTTAGTGTCTAAATTTGATTTTTATATTTCGTTTTTTTTAAATATTTTGGTTGAACATTTAATGTTGAAAGCATATAGTTCGTTGTTGACTATTTAAAGTGTGCAGGTAGGTTAACATACATATTCTGAGGCAAAGAGAGTGATTTAAATATTGATATTTTGAGCTGATGATAAACGTAAAATGCTTAACCCTTTACTCGATGTACGACCAAAGCAGATCATCATCAGTTGCAAAATCCATGTCATTTGATTGGGGTATACACAATTGTCACTTTCAGAAATATTCTAATAAATGTAATAGCAAACAGTGTACAGCAAAATCAACGTACTCCATATCCCATGGAGTAAAGGGTCAAATACAACTTAAGCAAAAGAATCAATGTCTTGTTTTCCACCGAAGGATTGACTATAACAAAGGTCTTCCTTGAGAGTCAGGTATGTTCCCATGCTGTTTTCAATTAAATCAATTTAACATTTCGCTTTCGAAAATATTCTTATAATGCACTTAAATTACAGTTTGAAAGCTTATTTGTGTAACCCATATAACTGTGTTAATGCGAAATGTTTTATAAGTTACATTAAATAGTGCACTTAATAGTTTATTTTGAGATTTGTGTGTACAATTAAACAGTCGCCAGCTGCGTTGGGTCTCTCTGTTTAATATTCATACATGCCTCCAAATTAACAATAACCTTTAGTTGTTGTATCATTCTGTTTGATTATTTTACATTATTCTCTTCGTGTTTTTGTACGCACAGTTCTATTATTATTCCAAATATACCCGATCTGTATAGACAATATATGTAGACGAACTCCTCCGTCTTACCTAAAAGCATAAAATAAATAAAATCAGTTAAATCTGGAATAGTAAATAGTAATACTATTCATGAGAAAAGCATGCCAAGCATGCCAAGTTCCATTTAAGTGGTAGCCCATGCAAAGCCAAAAATAAAATCAGGTTTGTTAAAACAGTTTTGCAGATTTTACATTTACTTGTTTTGAAATCAGTAAGGGAATGTTAGAAACGGATGACTGCCGATACAAGGTATCGTTGTGTGCAGTAACGTGTTACATGCACATCATTAGTTGATCGTGTCCTGCCTGAGTATGATTTGCTGAGAACTAGAATCTTTCAAAATATTATAAATTATAACCTAGGATTATCAATATCATATTTACCCACACAAACAAACTGGAATCTGCTTAGCGAAATTAAAAAATAAAAACATGTTCAGCTCACTGGTACACATAACGCAATTCTCAAGCAAACAATCATTGAATACGCTATAAGCTGTGATCATTTTTTCATCTTTTTATCATCACAATTTGATGTAAGTCTCAATGAAATGTTGTGGTTTGTCATTTTATTGCACTTAAAAAACTTCCTGTAGCGTCTTAATGGTCTGATGGGGACGATGAGCCGACACGCTCTTCTCTATTTTAGACATAACGTGATAACGTGAATGTTAAGGAGAAAATCCTATTTTCCTCACATTGGTTTTCGCCAAACGTTTTTAAAGTGGTCTAGCGATTTGGGACGATGAAATTCTCTATGATAGTTGTATATCAGCCTTTTTAAAAGAAAAAAGTATTTATTTCGATTAAATTTAGCGGTAATTCGGACCGTATTTTGTCCGAAGAAACATTATTTTCGATTTTTTGATTTTGAAGTTTAGTTGATTTCTTTTAATTTAAGTTTTAGAGTTTTGATAATTGGGCACTTATCAAACAAATGCAATTCTCAAATGTTCGTTCTTTGCGTTATTTTGCGTAAATACTAAATGACGTAAAAAGGTAACGTCAACGTTCAACGTAAGCAACGTTATCAATCTAGAAAATAATTTCATTTGAATTTTTTCTTGTTAATATGATAAAATATCAAAAAATGAGGCATTTATTTTTTATTTACGAATAACATCAGAATGTTTTATAACAAATTTAAAGTAGTGCCAGTTAACAGCATTTTGACGGTACTTTCGTTGCTAACAGTCCAAACGTTCCATAGTTATAAAACTTTGGTGTGTGTTTTTAGATTGTCCGGTAAAGGTAAACATGCGGAAAACAAAATGGGATGTAAAAAGCTAAAATTCGCACGGGGATTAGGCATAAATAGCGTATGCCGACGTAGATGACGTACTACGTAAAACATATGCACAGTTTTCAAATAATTTTTATTGTTTGATCATATTTAACATAATACCAAACTTTTTTCGATTATGATAATTTTACTTCGAGATATTCAACATTGAAAAGTGTGCACTTAGAACTTTTGACGAGTGTATGTATGTTTGAAATCACGCGTTGCTTTAATCTTAAACACAGATGATAAAACAAGAAATATTTTGTTTTACCAGTATAAAACATATTTACAAATACCTGATTATTTGATTTGAACTTAACTCGATAAATTAAAATAATACACACATGATTAGCCCCCTTTTTCTTTAGTATATTCGCCTGTTTATCATTATTTTCCTTGTTGCTTTGTCATTTTATTAAAGATAACTTGTAGTATATTACTGGTTAAATTGGTAATGTAAAACAAATTCAATTTAAATATTTATGAACTTTAGAATAATTGTGATTCGTACAACTGGACTCTAGTATGTTGATTTTACCATAAATGACATTCTAACTGGCGGCCTGTCAAATAATCAAAAGTAAATGTCAAGATAGACACCACAAAGAAACGAAATGAGAAACCTAGAGGTTTGCCCCTGGGAACGGTTAGTGTCAAAACAATTTGCCACTGGGGACTTTAACAAGGAAATAGGGTGTACCGACTTCACACTTGTCACATATATAAAAAACAAAACAAACAAGTTGTCTTGATATAATCTCTAACTCACTCATCAACTCGAAAATGTCAAGGACACAAACATATTAACCGTACGAATCTTATAGCGTTGTCAAGCAAAAAGGATGCACAATGACCTTACTAAGACCAGGGTCATCGGAGTCAATTCCGAAGATTATCAAGATGACAGGGATAAATGTCTTTTGTATGTGAGTTACGCGTTTATCATTCAGTAAGCCAGGTTCGACTGACTTTAAAAACTGACATAATGTTTGGCCTTTTCTCTAGAGAACCTTTTTCGGTTTTTTGGGTGAGCAGGTCAGATCCAACTTGCAGTTCTTTCGCATCCAGTTTTTATGGAGATTTAATTTATAAACATAAAAGAAAATAAAAGGCAATATTAATTTCTCCACATTATTCGTTAATATGTTCTTAAAATGGTATAGTCAAACAGAATGGTTACCGACAAGATTTTCTGCAGCGTTTTGCATGTCTGGTGATTTACCCATCAACAGTTTATCGTTTCGCTTACCGATAAACGACGGTGTCAGGGGTTTAAGAGTTTATATAAAGGTTTACTTGAAAATCTTGTGATTTGCATGCAACCTTGTTTTGAGTTGATGGGTGTGTTGGAGTAATTTCTCCGAGACAACTTGTACTTGATTGTTCATATGAGAACCTCTTGAGGCAAGTGTGAGAAACCTCAGTGGCAATTTGTTTTGCCTCTGACCGTTCCAAGGCGTTAATCCCCAGGTTCTCTTTTTCGTTAATTGGTTGTTGTGTCGTATTTAAAATTGATCTTCTTATTAAAACATGACCCCTTTTCCTCTCTAACTTCTGGCTGCGTTAGGAAGCTGTGTTTCTGGGTATGGCAATTCCTCATCTGCATATTTCACAATTTACAGAAAATTTAACGAATTAATTAAGATCACAATTACAATATTACAATTTCCATTTAATACACTGGCAAGAACTTATATCTTAAATATATCTTATAGCGCTATTTGTGCAGTGTTGCGGACGTAAAAAGTCTCCCCGTACATATAGTCAGTACTGTTATCAGTAAATTTACCCGTTACCGATGTCATGCAGTGATTGTTACGTATATCAGGGCTTTTCGATCAACCTTTTGGGGGTTGTCCCGGTTAGCTCAATCCGTTGCGTCGCAGGAATTACAGGGCTAGGCGCTGTCGCCGTGACGGTGCGGGTTCGCTCCCAGCCAGAGGCACTATCATTTGAAATTCACAGTAGCGCTATTTGTGCAGTGTGGCGGCCGTAAAAAGTCTCCTCGTACATATAGTCAGTACTGTTATCAGTAAATAAACCCGTTACCGATGTCATGCAGCGATTGTTACGTATATCAGGGCTTTCCGATCAACCCTTTTTGGGGTTGTCCCGGTTAGCTCAATCGGTTGCGTCGCAGGAATTGCAGGGTTAGGCGCTGTCGCCGTGACGGTGCGGGTTCGCTCCCAGCTAGAGGCACTATCATTTTTAATTATGAAGTTTTGGATACTGGCTTTATAGGCTTATACTTGTTTGGGGATGTATACGAGGTTACTAGTTCAACCAAAGCATAACAGACCCTACATTGTTTGTTTAATTTTAGCAAAATTTTGACGGAATGAATATTTCCTGATACACAAAAACAACACAAGAATCTAGAAGCTCGATCCTTTTATCTTTTTTATGCCCCCGCCATGAAATGGCGACGGGCATTAAGAGTTGCTCCTGTCCGTCCGTCCGTCCGTCCTTCCGTCCGCCCGTCCGTCCGTCCGATATTCTCGTGAACGCAACTCCTCCTACACTACTGGTCTGAATTTAATGAAACTTGACCACAATGCTTGGCCTGATATGTAGTTGTGCATGAAGGTGGGGTTTCGCTCTTACATGTTCCGTTCAGAAGTTATGGCCCTTTGATACTTCCATTTACATTAGTTTTAATAGGAGTATATCTCTTGAACGCAACTCCTCCTACACAACTGGTGGGAATTTAATGAAACTTGACCACAATGCTTGGCCTGATATGTTGTTGTGCAAAAAGGTGGGGTTTTGCTCTTACATGTTCTGTTCAGAAGTTATGGCCCTTTGATACTTCCATTTACATTAGTTTTAATAGGAATATATCTTGTTTCTTTTATTTTGTGCATTTTGCCCATAACTTAAAAACTACTTGAGATACTGCCTTGAAACTTGAAATATATTTTCACCATCAAAATCTACATCATAACCAACAAGACCCATAACCATGCTTCCAATATTTTCAAATTATGCCCCTTTTTCACTAACATTTTGTGTTAAGAAAAATATACACTTTGCCCTAAACTTTGTTAGGAATGGAGGGATTTCAAAATAACTTGGCACAAATGTTCACCATAACAAGGCGGTGTGTCGTGACTGTAGGTCCAAGGTCAAGGTCACTGTTACTAAAAATAGAATTTTCTTGCAAAATCTTGTCCGCTCTGTAACTTTGTTATTTCTTATTGGATTTTTAAATAACTTGGTATAATTGTTCACCATATCAAGACGGTATGTCACATACATACCCAAGCCTTAAGGTCCAAGGTTAAGGTCACTGTTACTAAAAATAGAATTTTCTTGTCCGGGCTGTTACTTTGTTATGAATGGAGGGATTTCAAAATAACTTGGCACAAATGTTCACCATGACAGGGCGATGTGTCACGTACCATGCCCATGCCTATAGGTCAACGGTCAAGGTCAGTGTTACTTAAAATAGAATTCTCTTGTCCGGGCTGTTACTTTGTTATGAATGGAGGGATTTCAAAATCACTTTGCACAAATGTTCACTATGACAAGGCAGTGTGTCCGCACAATACCCAAGCCTGAAGGTCCAAGGTCAATGTCACTGTTACTAAAAATAGAACTTTCTCGTCCAGGCTGTAACTTCATTATAAATGGAGGGATTTCAAAATAACTTGACACAAATGTTCACCATGACAGGGCGGTGTATCGCGTACCATGCCCATGCCTGTAGGTCAAGGTCACTGTTACTAAAAATAGAATTCTCTTGTCCGGGCTGTAACTTTGTTAGGAATAGATTGATTTCAAAATAACTTGACACAAATGTTCATCATGACAAGATGGTGTGTCCCGTACCATGCCCATGCCTAGGTCCAAGGTCAAGGTCACTGTTACTAAAATAGAATTTTCTTGTCAGGGTTGTAACTACATTAGGAATGTAGTAATTTCAAAATAACTTGGCAGAAATGTTCACCATGACAAGGTGGTGAGTTGTGTACCATGTCCATGCCTGTAGGTCCAAGTCAAGGTCACTGTTACTAAAAATAGAATTTCCTTGTCCGGGCTATAGCTTTGTTTTGAATGGAGGGTTTTCAAAATAACTTGGCACAAATGTTCACCATGACAAGGCGGTGTGTTGCGTACATTACCCATGCCTGTAAGTCCAAGGTCAAGGTCACAGTTACTAAAACTTGAATTTACTTGTTCGGGCTATAACTTCTTTATGAATGAAGGGATTTCAAAATAACTTGGCACAAATGTTCACTATGACATTGCATTGCATTACCACCAACTTCTTCACAGACATTTCCGTAATGAGAAGACAACAGTGCCACAAATACAAATAATTTACTTGATCATCAAGTTTATGCATATTCTTATAATTACTCGAACATCACTGTCTTTGAAATGCTATTATTCCCATCATTGCACTTTAGTATCTGGAAACGATGCATAGCATAGCGGGGGCATCCGTGTCCTATGGACACATTTCTAGTTTTTTATCGTGTTCCTGCTGATTTACTCCAGGTTCTCTGTCAGTCATTGAGAAACCGCCCTTTACTTTACAATGCCTTAACATTCTTATGTTTTATATGTTTGTGTGTTTTTGCATGTAACTTTGTCACAGTGATGGGAGGCTTGGAGTTACTTCACCACGACAATTTGTACTTGATTGTTCATATGAGAAGTGTGAAGTCGGTTAACCAAAGAACCTGGTTTAAACCCCAAGTGGCAAATTGTTTTGCCACTGACCGTTCCAAGGCAGCAACCCTCTGGGTTCTCATTTGTAACAAGTGTTTGTGGTGTTTGTTTTTGAACTTGTCATTTTTAAACGCTCTTTTTTATTTCTTCTTTTTTTCTGAAGTGTGGGGAGGCTGTGTCTTCTGAATGTCACAGTTACTGAAATGCATAATTCACTTTGATTTAAAATAGTGCCATACAGTAAAATCACACTAAACCAGTTTACCACTCTAGGGGTATTTTACTTAACTGAATACCGACTTTTCAAGATATTGTTAAATTTAATCAGATATTAGTTGGTTGAACAATATGACATTGCCAGGTCATTTCCTTTTCCTTTTTATAAACCTAAGGAAATAAAGGCAATATTAATTTCTCCCGGTTATCCGTTAAACCCATTTGTAAATTCAAAAAGAAACCCCTCGAGTTTTCACTTTTCTGCTTTCTGACTGTGTGGGGAGGTTGTTTTTGTTGGTTGTGGCATTCCTGATATGCATATTTCACAGGTTTACTTCATTACGCAAAATCGCGAAAATTTTGGTCTCGAAATAAACCCATTTTACAGAATGATCTCTAAAATAATGAATGGTTGCAAATGATTTTACATGTAAATTGCAAAATTGTCTGCTATGAATATATGTAACAAACTTAATTTTTATTTTATTACTTTTAACCAACTTTGTCAGAAAAACTACTTGAAATAGATAAAAAGGGAACTTTGAAAATCACGAATCACGACACAAATGAAAAAAATTGCATGTTCGTTGTTTAATTGAGCCTGTTTTTGGGGCAGTAGTGGAAGTGCATATTACTGACCACACCACCTAGCCCAAGGTTGAGAGCAACTCATTATTCACACTAGATAGACAATACAATTTTGATCCATCCCAATCATTGGTGTGCATATGGCGGTGAACATGGGACTTCAATGTTGTATTTTCAGATTAATACCATTCAATGTTAAGCGGAGTATGGTCCCCAGATAAAATAATGGGTTTGCCCTAAACGACAAAACATTGGGCGGAGCTAAGCAGAATAGATATTTTAAAGGGGATCTGAGAATATAATTCCTGCATATTTCAATTTTTGTTCAAGCGTTTTGTCCAATCAATAACAATTTTACACATGTACTTATTTAATTCAAATTAATAGGTACCGTCCCAGAAAATTAAATTGAGTTAATGATTTTTGCATGACAACTCGTGTCAGATCCATTTTATTCTTTCAAATCAACGGATGGTCAGAAGTAGAAATATGGTAAAAAGGTGATCTTGACTGGAAAAGATACGTTTTTAAGAATAAATTCATATCATAGTAAGGGAGGTAACTCTAAAGTGATGGAGAGGCATAGCATCTTGTCTCAATAGACAACGATAATATATGAAGACAAATTATTTAAACTGATATTTTAATCTGACAATACAGACTCGTTGTACCCGTACAATAATTAAGAAGTTGTATAAAACAAATCTTTGTTTTTAGCAGTTTCTCAAATATGTGACCACCATATCAATCAGCATATCAGTGAGGAGTATATATGAACTGTCATTAATAATCACCAAATTAAATCTATTTAAATATTTCATAATATGTTACTCGATATATACCTGACTGCCGCCAATTTTTATTTCATTGTACCAAAAGTAACATGCAAATTCAGTTTAAAGGGTGATACAATAGGTAAAAAAGTGATATATGCATATCAGGAATCGCCAAATTAAAAAAACGACAGCCTCCCCACGCAGCGAAAAAGAAGAGAGGAAGAGAGAGAGAGAGAGAGAGAGCATGTTTTATATGAGTATGTCAATTCAAATAGGACGCCACAAACAATGAACGAAGAAAAGAACCTTTGGGGATACCGCCTTCGAACGGTCAGTGGCAAAACAAATTTCCACTGGGGGTTTAAACCAGCTTCTAGGGTGCACCAACCTCACACTTGCCCCAATAGGTTCCCGTATCACAAAACAAGCACAAGTTGTCTTTGCGAAATAATCTAACCCACCCATCGGCTCAACAACGCTGCATGCAAAAGCACACAAACATATAAAACATAAGAAGCTAATAGCATTGCAAAGCCAAAGGGTAGGTACTCAATGATCTTACCGAGTCAGAAATGTTCAAATTCGTATAAGAATACATGTTTAAACTGTTCATCTAACAAAGTTCGAGTGAACTTTTTAACGTACCATATATCCTTCTTAACTGTTTAAATTTCCGTTATTTACTTTGTTGAGAGTCATGTTTAAGAGTGCTTCTGTATTGAAGTCTATTGGGCACGCCACGGAAAATGGGTAAATGTACATCCTTTAACTAACGTCATAAAATGAGCAGGAAACATTTCTTGTGATTCCGCGGTTAACATAACAATATATTGTCTAAATATGTGGTAAAAACAACAACATATTGACAAAATCACTTTAAGCTAGTTTAAATTTATATATCAATGTAGCCCCATTCACACGACCACGGTTATCGCAAGTTAACACAAGCTGACACAGCTATAATATTATAACGATTAACAAATAGTTAGTAGATTCGTTCAACGATATAATACCTCCCGAAATGGAAAATCATATTTATTAAATGAATAAGATTTGGTGTTAAATTGCAAAAATTACAAAAACAGTTATATAACTTTTTTATAATTCTATTGTCATGAACCGGTACTTCATTCGAATTCAGATTTGAACGGTTTTGTTTGGCAGGTAGAAAGTTCTGTCGTTCTGTCTTCCCTATAGGATTTCTATTTTAATTTACTAGCTATTTTTTCTTTCAGTGTAAAACATTTATCAACTTGGAGACAAAATAAAAAAAAATTAAGTGTTGAAAACTACAGAACTACGGTATACTATTAAACTACTAAATTAAATTTAAAATGCACTTAATTTATTACAGGTTCATCGCATATATTTCGTAACTGCATGTGCATATTACTAGAGTGAACGATAAACTATTTATGAGACATGAGACACTTACCATGTTCTGTTAGACAAACAGAAAGAGATCCTCCTCGCGGATATTGAAAGTTTTGTTTTAACTTTCTTCTTATACAGAATAAATACTTTCTTCTAATACAGAATAAAAAATCCAAGAAAATATATTCACAGACAGATAATTACTTTCTTCAAAAACAGAATAAACAATCCAATACATATATTCACAGACAGATAACATCTTTAAACCCACATCATTGTATTCTGTTTGTTCGATGTCATAAAATTGGCAAGTATGTTGTTTCAACTTTGTGCCTTAAGGTTAACTTCTCATCATTTACACATTTAAATAAAGATAACTATATTTCAAGAGAAGGATAACTTCATTCCAGTTTTGTAAGGATGATAACTTCTCACCAGCTGTGCAATATGTTAGCTTCTCATCATATTGCCTTTTACAAGATTTGTTTATACACTTTTATCCAGCATTTGAAGATTAGGTAGATTCCACTTTTTATGGAATCGACGCCTATAAAGCGTACAAACAATTCATCTAATTTCAGTTCGTATCCTTGTTGCAGGTCTGCAGAGATGTGGAGAATAGTATGAATGCCTTGAAGCATTTCTGATATCACAAGCAGGGAACCATCATCTAATAGTGTAAGTCCTTTAGGATATGTTAGAGCAAAACTGTACCTAGCAATCACCTGACCGTGTGCAGAGTATTTGATTAAAGATAGGTAGTCAGCTATAAACAGATTTTGTGCATCCTTGCTAAAAGCAATCTTAACGTACCACGGACAAAGCGATAGTTTGTCACATTCAATTTTTCTAAGATGGACACCCTTCAAGTCAAGAATATTTACACAGGGACTTTCGTCAAACGGGAAACAAACCACATACAGTTCATCTTGATAATAGGTGATACCAGAAGGACTGCATAAGTCTGGTATACTGTGGATTGATGACGTGTCATTTGTGCTAAGAATAAGTATTTGGGCATTCATAGGGAATGTCACAGCAACCTGGTTATTTGGAAGTACTGCTAAATCCGATTTACATGTGTCTAGAGTCCTCTTTTGCTCTACAAGCCTTGTGTGAATATTCACAACGCTCAATCCTTCATCGTCAGCTATCAGGATTCTCTCGTGAGATAGCATTGCACATGCATTTATTGTTTTATTTCCATTAATTCCACCTGGGACATGTATATCTTTCTGGTGCACTAATGAGATATGTGAAGAAAATAGTTTTGCTTGTTCCTTTAAATTTCTCAGATGGTGTTCACTTTCAGGTAGAAATTCCCGCTTTTTGAAAATTGACGCCGAACGTTGAAAGGGCTGTCCCGATATTACTGATTGTTCTGGGAAAGGTCGAAAGGTCAGACCAGATATCAATAAAGGTTCTGATAAGTCTCTTGTAATGGGAGCGTCGGTTTCTGTTTTATCTATATCTTGTTTGTATGGCCTTGGTGAAATCGTGTGTAAATGTTCGTTCAAGTCTCTAGACGGATCTGATATTGTTAATTCTTCTTGATATTTTAAGCACGAGTTTGAAATCGTATGATCGTTGGTCGGATACTTCCCGTTGACAGATGATTCTTGCGACTTAAAATCTGAAATTAAAACGAAACATACAATTTACTTTCATATTAAAGTAATAGATACATTTAGAACAAAAATTTAAATGGCACTATATGATTGTTAATTATAGTTTTAGTTCAATTTACAAACATTCATACTGAGAGCTTTCAAACTTACATATTTGGTCTAATTGTGTGTGTGTTTCGTTTTGGAGTTTTAATTTTTTAGGTTTAATTGTTGTTATTGCGTGTAAGCCTACGAAAATAGCTTATAACATTCATACTGATATAACTATTGATGTATATTTTAAAATACTTTCTGCTTGGTTCAACACTTTATCCAAAGGCAGTATGGGATAAAATTTACTTCTTCTTTGTATTTGGATCAAATACTTCGAATAACATTGAAGTAGTATCGACATTAGCCAAAATGCTCATATTACATACCAAACAACAACAAAGAAGCTTTGTTTACTGAGATAAAAGTGAAATATGCATATCAGGAATCGTCACACTCACAAAACACTGCCTCCCCACACACATCTTTAGAGTATTGTAGATCAAAGTTGTGGATCTAAACACAAACTGCAAAAATACCCAATTCATCTGAAACCCATTACAGTTTTTCTTATAGTTCCTTTCCTTTAACTGTTTCTAAACCAAACGTATAATTTCGGGTACGTTCTAATACCCCAAACCACCCTAAACTACCCCAAACCACCCGAAACTAACCCAAACCCCAAACGACCTTCAATATAAGGTTGTAATAATAAAATAAGTTCATATGAAAAAAGGCCCTACAAGCTCTAGTTTGAAAACAGTGTTAACTTGTTGCTGCTGAGTGTCTTGAAAGACATGAACCATAATTTAATTTTAGTACATGTTATACACAATAAAAATAATCACATAATTTTAATTTGTGTTGTTACACTTCAGCAACAAGCTATGCATTTTACCTGTCTTTAATCTGATTATAACTCTTAAATTTTATATTTCAAGTGGTTTGGGGTAAATACTTAATATTTCACACTCTATATGTCGTCATTCTGTCAGACTTATTTATGGTCAGTCAGGTCATTTACTGAAATTTTGATGTTTATTTTGCTCAGTATAGCAAACTAGTCAAACACTATAATGTATTCATCATTATTTACAACCACAAATAAAAGGAGACTTATATTTAAAGTAGTTTGGGGTAGTTTGGTGTAGTTTGGGGTGGTTTGGGGTATTAGAACGGACCGAATAATCCTCGTAACTTCCACTTGTTCTACCTAGTTGTATTAAAACTATAAACATATAAACTATAAACATATGTAACAAATGGACTTTAATAGATTTGAAAATATTTTTTTCTTTTCCTTAATATAGTCTTTTCCATATAAGCAGCGAGAAGAATATTATGTCAATTTAATCTGTTCTGTCCGTAATTGCATCTGTATATGAAACAATTAATTTAAGTACAAATAATCATGAGGCAGTTGACAAAGGGACTTTTGAAAGCGAATACGACACATATGGGGTTGATTGAGACTGTTAATGTGTAATATTGAAATGCAACTTTCTGTTTACTCCAGGTTGAAAGGCAACTCGATATTTTCGTTAGTCAACAGTTAAATGATGGTCCTCCTAAACGATATTGTGGAACCCTAGTGCTGTTTGTTCTTATTAATACGAGATCAGCGTCAAAAGGTCCCAGAATAAACAGCACGTTCGATTGAACAATGTACAATGCTCGTACTTTCTGAGATGTTGTAATCACACGTATAAAATATGCCGAAACTTTGAAACAAAAGTATTTTAGTTGTATTATGAATACAAAAATGTGAATGATAAAAATGAAAATTATTGTAGGCTCGGCTACATTAAGAGCGTTAATATGCATTAATGTTACTGCCAAGGTTAAAGGTAACATTGAATTAGACATTTATCAACACTATCCATGATTTTCAACCTTGACCGTAAACATTTTCCATCCAGATCAGCTGTCATGGATCGGACCATTTTCATATATAACTAGGAACCAGATTTCGATTTGATGTTAAGGTTACATTAGTATCTGAACTACAAACGAAATACTAGGTAAACAAATCGCAATAAACGATCACCACAACATCTTGAGTTACCTGATGTTAAACTGTTTTAAATCTTAAGTGATTTTTAATAAACACACCTTAAATTGATTGAATCCATAATCAATACAAGCTCAAATGCTGGCAATGATCTGGATGACATTTCCTATCACCTGGATGGTTCATTTACGACGACCCTTTGAAAATATCCTTATGCATCTAATATCTAATCCGCGATATTTACTTGACATAGAAAATGCTAAAAAATGAGTATATTTGTAAACTAACTGATAACAACATATTTATTTATATGTGCATATTTCTAGAAGAATGTAAAATTTTGAATTACCAGAATAACAGTGTTTGAATTAGTTCTAAACTAAATAATCTAACCAAATTCATCTTGAATTGACTTGATCGCACATCTCATCTGGTCCATATCTATTGATGTATGCAGTGTAACAGGCTTTCCAACAGACTCCGACAATTCTTTCGACAGTTCATTCAC
Source organism: Corbicula japonica (assembly GCA_038501625.1). Taxonomy (NCBI): domain Eukaryota; kingdom Metazoa; phylum Mollusca; class Bivalvia; order Venerida; family Cyrenidae; genus Corbicula; species Corbicula japonica. The sequence goes on along the minus strand of JAZAYU010000044.1, from coordinate 942,927 downwards.
CGAGTTTGCAGCGTGTCCTTCTTCAAAAGCCTCCAGTGCATGTAAAAGTCCATCCACACCAGTACAGGACAATTCAAACTGCACTACCTTTTCATATCTATTACTCTCTGAAAGACCAGTAACTTAAAACTAAGTAAATCTGTAATAAAAAAATTATCCAGTACAGCTCAAGAACAAACGTTAAAATTTATATCTTGCAATCAACCAGAAAGGTTATTATTTAAAGTACAATTTGCTTCAAAACACGTTAAATTGTATAAGTCAAACGTCAAATATTAAAGTTGTCTAATGTAATTAGGTGTTTAATATATAAATAAATGTTATTTTTACCCATTTTCATGATGATATCTTGGATGGATTGTCTGTCAATCTCAGCAGCCACGATGCAGACTTTCTTGCCTATAATGTCTTCTAACGCGTTTGCAATTTGATTAAGTCTTCTTTGGAAACTTGAGCTGTAGAAGTAGTCGATAAGCTTTAGGATTGCATTTATAGAATAACATTCAAATCCAAATACGACTGAGCCTTTACTGACATCAACTACTTTAACATCCAGATTTTCTATGTCCTCTAATACTTGGGATACTTTATCCTGGAGAGCTTGATGACTTAAATCAGTCGGTTCTTTCTTGGCAATGCTGTTGTTTGAGGCTTCAATAAGAGCTGCTTCAGCGTGATCAACTGTTTCCTGTTCATCTGCACTGAGATAAACTTTTCCATATACAGCTGAAAGCAATACAAGTTATAAGATGAGAATTCATTTTTCTGATATATCTGTCAACAATAAATCCTGCTCTGGTTTGTGAATCGTAACAGCCCATGAACCAATTAATAAAAAGATTATATTTCCCTCTGACTTTTAGTAAATAAAGATGTCCTGAATTTTACAAATGCCCTTTCAAGCCCAATCCAATATCATTAGTTTTCTCTATTTGGTGGTATGCACATTTTTATATTAAGACAAAAATTCTAACTCAAGTGTTTTCATTAAGATAAATTTTGAAATAAACTAATGTCCAAACGAAACGATACCACTTGTTGGTAAGGACATACAAAGAAACCAAAACAATAAAAAAAGTTCGAGTTGTATATTTCATTTGAGATACCTTCAAATGTATGCGAACCAATTTTATTTATTCTGTACAATCATTAAGACAAGAATGTTAAGATGGACGGGGTCTAAAAGGAACATTTCATTGAAAAAAAATTATCAAGTTATGGAAAAATGGCTCAAAGACACACACGATAGCAAGGTGTTAGTCTACCTTTAACGTCGATACAGGCACAAACAGGTCTACTGACTGACGTCGTCAAACGTCTAATGACACTGTGGGTAATGCGTGGCCATTCGTCGAGGAGGGTATATTCCAAATTCTAGATGTTAATTATAGGCACAGTCGACTTCTGATTTGCCGATAGAGGTGGTCCAATAAGTGTTCGATTGGATTAAAATCCGGTTAACATAACGACTTTGGCATAACTTGAATGTTGGTGAGGAAGTTCTGAGTTAGTCTTGCCGTGTGAGGCATTGCATTATGATGTGGAATATGATGCCACGGGCTTGCTGTTGAAGGGACGGCACTACAAGTGGCTACAAGATTTCAGCACGATAGCGTTGTGCATTCAAGTTTCTTTGAAGTACGGCGAGCCTCTTTTTGCGTCACCGCATATTTCACCACAAACCATTACATGTAGCTCTCCATCTCCAAATGGTCTGACTTGATGTAACAATGCTGAGCCAACATTCACCAAATCTTCGATTAACTAGCTGCCTACCATCATTCCTGAAGATGCAAAACCTGCTCTCACCAGAGAAAAGAACCCGCGCCCAGTCTCGCTGTTGCCACCGACGAATTCGCCGGGCCAGTTTGAGTATTATGAAGCTGTTTTGACGTGTCAGCAACGATGTGCGGTATGGATGACGTCCCCAGATACCATGTTGCCGCAGTCTCCTGTACACGATCTGTCGACTGATCCGGTGTCCCAGTGCTGTTGCTGACATTGTTGTGGTGGAGCGGTTCCGAAGATGTAATACCCGGATGTGACGGTCTTCAGCGGGCTTGGTAATTCCTTGCTCTCCGCTTCTTGGCTTGTCTGTTCTCCAACCTGTTTGGCGTCATCTATGAATCAACCTGGTGACTGTTGTGTGTGCGCAGTTGAATCCTCTGGCGACATTGGCGTGTGAGGCTCCCTGTATGACAATTCCAACGGCTCTCTCTTTAAATTTCCGTCAAACGTTGCCTTTTTCTTATGTGCTTTTCTTGGCTTTGATACAATTCTATCAGACAAAAACGTGCTTTTTCTAAAGTGCATGATTGTTTTCGGAATTTATCAAATATCCAAGGTATTTTTGATGAAATACGCTGTATTTTATAGGTTGGATACGCAAGCCTTTGTTTTTATTCCTAGGAGGTCACTTAGCAGAAAAAGATTTTGAAAAAAAAGTTAGGTATCGTTTCTTTTGGACATTAGTTTTGATAATTTGCAATGTCAATAAATTTGTTGAATCAGAGATGTTGTTTTGTGTTGTTTTTTTTTTGGTTGGTGTTGCTTTGTGGGGTTTGTTTTTAGATATATTACAAACAAACTAATAATCTACAAAACACAATATTTCAGTTAGTCTGAAATCGTTCAATTTAAATATACTTTCTAAATTTGTTTTTATAATCATTATTTTGGTTACTTACTTATTAATGGTTTCAAATCAGCCATACTAATATATAGGTAAGGACATATCAATTTTGTAGTTAAGTGAATCAACAGTGTTCTGAGTAAAAAAAAAAGAATTTACATTTAGACCGTTGGTCATATTACAAAGCAAAATATTTTAACATGTAAAACAGAGTTTTTGGAAGTCACCGAACACGACAAATATGAAACGAACTGTTGACTTGGTATGACTTATTTATAAAAAAACAAACTAACCTAAAATTCCTTAAAATGTACTCACTGTGAACTACTTTAGTGAATTTCCCTTGGTTCTCTGTTCGCTCTCTGATTTCGTGTAGAACGGCTTTCATTTGCATAATTTCTGATTTGGTTTCCAGTACATCTTAAACGAGTAATCAAAATGCTTTTTGTATTTGAACGTACAACAAGAAATTGTATACACACATAAACATAATATATCTATCTACCTATCTATCTGTCGATCTATCTGTTTGTCTGTCTGTCGGTCTGTCGGTGGGTATCGGCGGATAAACTTGCAAAAGGTTTTCCTTCATTTGTGATAGGGATAGCTCTGTTTCAAAACTGTTTTCTGTTATGAAAAGATTTCGTTCATTGAAATCTTTAACATCATTACAAGCTTTAGAAAAGCGAACAAGCTGTGAGATATAAACCACGTAACATGTTGCACGAGTAACAGCGCCGTCTAAGAACGGAAAATGTACTACAGTCGAGCTTCGATGGCTCGAACACCGTTCGCTCGAACACCGTTCGATCGAACACCACCCTTCTCTCGAACAGTTCGTCCGGTCTCGAACTAGAACTCTATATTTTCTATATTGTTCTACCTCCGATGGCTCGAACTGCCCATAACTAGAACAGTCGAACTCAAATCAAGGTCCCAACAGTTAGTTTTCAATGTTTTTGACGCCGCTTGGCTCGAACAGACTGTTATCGGTAATCATCAAAAAGGCAACATCGCCACACTCAAAAAACACAGCCTCCCCACGCAGCGAAAAAGAAGAGAGGAAGATAGAGAGAGCGCATGTTTTATATATGTATGTCAATTCAAATAGGACGCCACAAACAATTAATAAACAAGAGAACCTTTGGGGATACCGCCTTGGAACGGTCAGTGGCAAAACAAATTGCCACTGGGGGTTTAAACCAGGTTCTAGGGTGCACCAACCTCACACTTGCCCCAACAGGTTCTCGTATCACAAAACAAGTACAAATTGTCTTGGTGAAATAACTCCAACCCACCCATTAGCTCAACAATGTTGCATGCAAAAGCATACAAACATATAAACATAAGAATTTAATAGCATTGCAAAGCCAAAGGGCGGGTACTCAATGATCTTTCCGAGACCAGAGCACCTGGAGTAAAATCAGCAAGAACACGATGACAGGGATAAAAGAAACAAATCGAGCTTTTAGGTTCTTTTAAGAAAAGATTTCCCCATAAACTTTCATAAACTATTACACCCCTGCCACCGTCGTGCAACCAAAGAGGTAAGCATAATGATCAACTGTAGATGGATTAATCACCAGGCCTGCAGAGCGCTGTAAAATATCATGTTGGTAACCTTTCTTTTTAAATTTACAGATGGTTTTTACGAATAACCGGGAGAAATTAACATCGCCTTTTATCTTCTTAAGTTTATAAATTAAATCTCCATAAAAAACTGGCTGTGAAATTCCTTGTTGCAATAGTGATTTTAAACTGCAGCTGTATTTATGAATTAGATCTGGATATCGGCGATAAAACTTGCAAAAGGTTTTCCTTAATTTGTGATACCGATAACCTTGTTTTAAAAGTTTTTCTGTAATGCAAAGATTACGTTCATTGAAATCATTCACATCGTTGCAAGCTCTTGAAAAGCGAACAAGCTGTGAGATATAAACCCCGTAAGAAGTTGCACGAGGAACATCGCCGTCTAGAAACGGAAAATTTACTATATTAAAATTAAAATCATCTCTTTTATCATAAATTTTAGTAGTGACGTAACCATTTTCGATGGATAGATTTAAATCAAGGAAGTTTGCTTGCTTTTCTGAAGTGTTCGCTTTGTTAAGCTGTAGTTCTTTAGGATAAATCTTATTAACCAGTGATGGAAAATGGTTATTATCTAAATTTAATAAATCATAAAGGTACCTCGAGGTGTTGTTAAAAGCTGTAATAATATCATCTTGATGTTCGGTAGAAAAAGATAACATGAAATCTCTTTCATAACAGTATAAAAACAGATCAGCAACATGGGGTGCACAATTAGTACCCATTGGAATGCCTATTACTTGTTTATAAATAGAGGTACCAAATCTCAAATAAATATTATCCAATAAAAATGTGAGCGCCTGGATAAGGTCTTGACAGGTCCATGAAGTATAATTATCATAAGAACCATCTGTAAAGAATGCCCTATGTTCATTACAAGCAATAAATGTTTTATTTTCTCTAGCAAAAGTTTTTTTTCAATGAGACTGGTTAGCTTGTCTCTTATTAAATTATGAGGGAGAGAAGTATACAAGGTAGAAAAATCATATGTAGACAAACAGAACGCCTGAAAATTATTTGATTTTTCTTCAAAACGTCATTTGAATTTTTTATAGACCAAAATAAATTTTTGCCAGTAGTTTCAAAAACTTTTTCGCAATACCTAATTACATGTTCTTTTATAGCTGTAAGACAAGATGTTAAGAGCACGGATAACTTTGTTGTAGTACAAGAACTAGAGTTAGCGATAAATCTTGCTTTGTACGGTGTTTTGTGCATTTTAGGCAACCAATACATAGTAGGTACTTTGTCTTGTTTAGGCTCAACACTGATTCTAAATTTTGTAATTTGTAGAGTGTGTGCAGTAACAATATCACTCTCAGATGAAGAAGTCAGTGTATAAGCATTAGCATTAGTGTATACGTCACACTATAATAACATTATTTGAAGCCTTATCAGCAGGTGTTAAAACAAATTTGTTGTGAAAATCTTGAATACCTTTTTTCAAATGACGAAAGTTAAAACGAGGTCGAGGTGGTAGTAAAGCTATGTTTCTTTTATAGAAGGATATACGAGTGTCAATTATTTTGAATATTTGTTTTTTCCAGTTTGAAAGAGCATTAGGCTCAGCATGTTCTCGTTTACACCATTTATTGCAAAAAGAGTTTAAAGACTCTGCAATTTCTGCACGACAGGTATTAAAGTCGATGTCCGATGGAATTCTGTATTTTGGACCTTTTGAAATTAAATTGCGGATTCTAAAGTCTTTGATAACATTTAGATCCCCTGTAACAATATGACCGGCAGGTTGATAGCAAAATTTTGAATTAGAACAGTCTCAAGATAATGGTGTGTTTTCAACAATCTGTAAATCCGAGGTAATTTTGTTGTAATTGAAAATTGTGTTTCTAATAGGCTTGTTATATTTATAACAAACGATGGGTGTTTCAGTATTCTTGAAATAATTAGGTATAGCCGATTCAACAGTTTTATCTTTAAATATACTTGGAAGGTCAATAAAATCTATGCCTTTATTTAAAAATGAAATTTTAAGGAAATGTCTTTGGTGATCAGATTCCAAGTCAATATGTGGTCTTAGAACATGCCGAGTGTAACACTGAGTAAGGCTTGCAACCTCATAAAGTGGATGAGTTCTAATAACAATATCATCGGCTTCCTTATCCACTTTTTGTAAACTTGAAATAGAAAGAGAAGCTAAACGCGACAGCATAGCATGTCTTCCAGAATGTTTTAAAATATTTTGAAGGTCATGAATAGAACAATGAACACGTGATTTTCTTTTGATGTTACCATTAATCCTTATCCCATGTGACCTCGATTTTCGTTTTCGTATGTGAAGCAATCCAAAAATGTCAAAATCAGGGTTTTTTGAAATGTTGCCTTCTTGATAAATATTATCATTTAAACCAAGTGGATAAGGAGTTTGTAGTTTTTTTATCCAATTATCTTCTGAAACAAGTCTTGCTCTAATTTTAAATGCTCTTGAAGCACTGTTATCAAATATAATTTTTTCCACAGGTTGAATACTAACGTGTTTTAAAGGTGCGAACAAATGTCTCGCCAATAAGAACGATGCACTTTTTAATTAAGTCATGTAAAACACATTAATGCAGAAGAAAATATTTTGATTTTTGTGTTTATTTGTACCACACTAATCATAATTATAAACACTCTGTCATTTGTGTTTATGAAAATTGTAATTGTTTTGACGTATATATAAAGTTAATTAGAAACCTATAGACGTTTTTTGCGCGAGTACGTCATGTCAAACATTATTTGTGAATATAAGCTAACAAATTTGACAATTTGGCCTTAAATTCAACATGAGTTTAACACATGGTCACTTAGCTGAATAACATAGTTAAGGACCCGGTAACGGGGGATAGCTAAGTCGGCAACAGGAACAATGGCGAACGCCGAGCAGCTTAGTAAAGGACCAGTCTAGAATTCAAATCCAATATCACCACAGAGGTTGAGAAGGGACAAAAATCGATTTTTAAAGATATAAATAAATATATTAAATACATTAAAATAAGAAATATTTTAAATTGTTATGGGTGAGCTTAGTTTAGTTAACAAAAACTCATTCTCACATACCAACTACGGATCGCTCAACCTACCGATAGCTCGAACAAATCTGCCGGTCCCGTGGAGTTCGAGCCATCGAAGTTCGACTGTATATTAAAATTGTAATCATCGCTTTTATCATATAAAAAATAAATTTTGACTACGGATTCTATAGTATAAAGATCACCGGTAACAACATGATAATAAAAAGATAAACAAGGAAACTTTGAAACTTCCGGATACGACAAGTATGAAAATATTGCAGGTTCGGTTTTATTGAGCCTGTTTATAGACACTATTGTAAATGCATTTTACTGGCCACGCCGCCTAGCCCCGGGTTGAGCGCTACCAATAAACAGTACAAGTTTGACCAGTCTCAAACGATGGTGTGCATGTGGCGGTGAATATGGTACCTTAATGCGATATTTTCAGATTAAACATTGGGCAGAACTAAACAGTCAAACAATGACATGGGATATGTAAATAAGAGGTAATTTTATTACAATTTAAATTTGTTTCTGATTCGCTTATTGAAGTAAAATTAAATCACAATAGGTCCTAATATGTACTGATTTGTCAAAACTTTCGACGAAAAATGTCCATGGTTATCCATTGCATAGTAATACAATAAAAATGAACTAAATCTGAGACATTGAAATATTCCGCCCTAAACTGTGAGTGTGTAGCTTAAAGCCACATACTGCTAAAATGCTTTCGACATATCCACAAGTGGTTAATACACAAAACAATTAATATTTATTTTGTAAGCAACGTGTGTACTATAAATAAATAAGTCTAAAATTTCTTACCATTGTGTACCTCAGCTACTGCTGCAACAACCTGCTCTTGAACTCTATTCATATCATCTAAACATGTTTGTATGTTTTCAAAAAATACTCTTGACTGATCCAATTTTTTAATTTGTTTAGCTACTACAGTAATATCGAGTTGATCTTTTCTAATGCTTGCCATCATATCTAAATGTCTCTGTTGCACTTCTGGAGACAATCCTATACCTGCATAGCTGATGATTGTTGAAAGATGATTCCATACTCCCATAAAAGTAGCATAATCCATCTTTCCTTCAACTGCGTGTGCATGATAGTTATTTCTTAAATCACGAATGTCATTTACTCCTTGCATTTCACTGTTGTCAATAAATCCTTGTAGATAGTTAAGAAGCAAAAGGGATAGCAATGTTATGTCTAAATCTCTAATACAAGCATATTGTTGATTTCGTGGAAACAAAGTGTCTTTTTGTATATGAGTGAGACGTTTATCATTAGGTAATGCAGGTTGGACTGATCTTAGAAATTGACCTAATGCTTGGCCTTTTCCCCGGAGAGCTTTTTCCGTGATTTCTCGGAGCAGGTCTGACCCAACTTGCAGCAGTAAAAGAATAAAACGAATGTAGTTTTCGTGTTCTTTGGTAATCATGGTTGACGTTTGCTCACCTGAAAAAATATCTTTATTCTTATTATTGTCCGTAAGTATGTCTAAAGAAATGGAAATAGATTAATAGGCACTGTGAACATATTGTACTCAGCATGTGTAAGGGCAGTAATGGAAAAAAGTCAGCTACCTCACGCAGCCATAAAGTAGAGAGGAAAAGAGAGCATACATGTGTTCATAAAATGATTAACTTTAAATAAGACACCGCATACAAATAATGATAACGATAATTGACGAAAAACAAATTTCTGCCCACGCTGCCTACATCCGGGTTGAGCTTAACCCAATATTTACTTTAATAAACAGTACAATTTCGACCCATTATAAACTGGTGTGTATATAGCGGTGAACATAGAACCTTCAGTTAGGTATTTACATATTAATACACATCGAGCTTCTAAGTTCTTTCTCAAGTTGCTCCATAAACCTTCATAACTCTTAAAACGCACCCACCGTCGTGCAAACAAAATGGTTAGAAAAACGATCAGCTGTAGATGGGTTAAACACCAGGCGTGATAGGCGCTGTTTAATATCATGTTGATAACCTTTCCTTTTGAATTTGCATATACTTTTTCACGAATAACGTGGGAAAATTAATCTTTTATCTTCTTAAGTTTATAAATTACATATCCACAAAAAACTGTTTATGAAATACCTTGTTGATTTTAACACGACCTGTCATATGTGTATTTTAAAAGAAATCTGGGTATCGGCGAAACAAAAATTGCAAAATGTTTTCCTTAATTTGGTACCGATAACCCTGTTTTAAAAGTTTTTAAGTTTTGCAAAATTGAAATCTTTAACATTGTTACAAGCTCTAGAAAAGCAAACAACCCGAGAGATTTTAACCCTGTAAGATGTTACACGAGAAATATCAATTTACAATATAAAAATTAAAACATCTGTTTTATTATATATTACTATTTGTATTTATTTAAGTGCAGACTATTACATGTAACAGCTTACAAGTATTCAACATAGTTTTTTAGCGCTTAGCATGCACTTCAAAGTGGGTATAGAATTTAACAAACTTTGATCACAAATTGATCAAAAATTTGAAGTGGGTATCTTAAAAATGTTTTGGTTGTCTGGTAGATAAAAATAAAAGTAATGATTTTTAATGTTTGAAAGCCTATCGGATTTTGTCTTAAAAAGTGGTCAATACATAGATTTTTGGAACAGTTCAGTCAATATGGCAGTTGTGAATAAAGTAATATTTTATTATATTAAGGGCCGTTTTCGGTAATCATTGCATGCTAAGCGATAAAAAAGAAAATTATCAATATCTCTCACGGAAAAATGCACAGATATATAAATGGGTGGCTGTGAGTAATGTAAGCTTATGTTCTGTGGCTGCCTACGGCGCCGACTGTTAACCGACGACTCAGCGGATAAATGTGAAAGTCGGTTGAATACAGTAATTTCAGACTATAAACCAAAACCTTTATACCTTTACCTTTGCTTCGTATTGTAATTAGTATCTATCAGAAATACAAATGACTGTTCACGTTGTTTGAAACAACTTAAGGCTTTAAACGAGATGCCGGTACATGTAAGAGGCACGAAATTGGTAAACAAGAATGTAAATTCACCTAATGCAATATCCTATTATAAAACTTAAATTTTATTTAATCGTTAAATTGCTATAAAATAGAGCGCCTGTTACAAAGCGGGTTTGGGCTTTGGGAATTACCATAATATCAAGATAATTAATATGACATTTTAGAAAAATATCGATTGATGCACAGTTAGGGGGCTGAAATATGTGATAATTCACAGTTATTATAACAATATTATTATAATTATAAAAACGATTATAAGAACGAAATAAATTTACAATTAAATTACTCAACATAACAGAACAACCGCCATATAAACAAGTATATTCAAGAAATTTAATATGACCTGACATAGATACTAAACCCTTCATGTCCAATTTACCATAACTCACATGGAAAATGAGGGTAATGGTAATTATTCATTTAATTGTATGTTCAAATTTCATTTAACGGTGGGTCATAATTGTTACATTAATATTGAGTTTTTTATAAGATGGAAAAAAGGTAATGATTGCTGTACTTTAATGAATGCTAACAGCGCAAGAGCGCGAGACAAGATAACCTCTTTAACATTTTACAAATAATTTGTTTGCGTACTTAGATCCCATGAGCTGTCACGAAATATTTTGATACCCAGATAAAATATAATATTAATATCTTACTGAAGTTGAAATAGAGAGTTAGAGAAAACATGTAGAGCGTTGTAAAGGAGGTTAGGAAGAAAACACCACGTCAGAGTTGGCGGGGCTGAAACGTCAATGAAGTTTTTATTAATTCTACCCTTTCGAAGTTTGAAAAAGAAAAAAAAAAGAAAGATATCACTGCGAAAGAATCTAAATAAAATCAATTAGTATAAACAATAGACAGGTTTTCGAGTAAGACATTGTTCACGTAAATGTGAGTAAAAGTTCCTTCGGACACGACATCATTTGATTTTTAATGGAATCAAGGTGGTATCTATGGATAATCTGTTTAAATAGATCACTCCGGGATAGAGGCGGAACACAGCTAATTGTTTTAAAGAACAGTTTGCCGTACTTAACAGTAGCTGGGCTGTTTAAATCATTGAACAGCCTGTTATATTCCAAATTCAACATTACTCTCTTACCTAATATGTCCCGTTTGAGAATTTGTGGATAACTTGAACAGCAAACGTAATTAACTTGTCTTACGTTTAACGATTAATATCATACTTGTAAATAGTTTTGTCTATAAAATTATCGTTCAGAGCTTTAAACAACATAAACTACCGACCTTTTAAACAATCTTTTTATCTGCTTAGGATTTTCAACATAGTTCACATCAATGCTTACCAGGTTATCAAAATCTTCAAATGTAAATAGATAAGTAACCGAAAGATGTATGATAAAATATATTATATTGATTTTAATATAATTGTGAATTGTCGAGTTTTGAATTGGAAACTTTCGGGTTTGACATTTAACGAGATCTCAATTTCATAGTTGGTTAACCTCTTAATGTGGCTGTTCCTGATATCAGTGTTTTCAATTACCTCAATTCTGTGTGAAGCAGTTCATCATCTGACACAGATGAATCGGTACCTCTATCCTATAGAAACATCTTTAAATTCCATTACTGGTTCACAGATAAGTTCCACAAATTCAATTGCCTTTTGGAATAACTAGTCAGAAAGCCAAAATTCACTAAACACTTTACCTAAATTTTACTCACGTCTATTTTGAACATATTTTTAAAGATTATTGCATAAATGCAGAATCCAAAAGAACACATGCAGTTTAAAATACTTTTAGGGAAAGGTTATTCTTCATCAATGTTAATATATATTAGATTTGCAAAGGAAAGAAAAACATATCTGTGCGCAGTAACGAGAAATTTCAACATTGTTTACAAACAACTCCAAGTCGGTAACCCTTGGGTTCTCATTTTTGTTAATTGTTTGTGGTGTCTGTTTTGAAGCTGATCATTTTATTAACCATGCTCTCTCATTCTTTTCTTCTTAGCTGTGTGGGGAGGTTGAGTCAACTGAATTTGGCAATTTCTGATATGCATATTTTACTTTTATCCAAAACTGTGTATTGTTTAACTTCATTTCAATTAGACTTCGCTCAGTGAACATAATATTCATATCATTTAACCTGCGGGCTTGAACACCTTTGATTTCGTGATTCTGATGTTTCTATGGCTCAACATAAACGCGACATAAACATTAATAGGCATTTTTGACTAGGCCTTGAACTGATGTAGAACCTCGGTATGGATTACATGTATGACAGGCCTATCAAAAATGAAATACATATACATTTTAGATATTGAGCTTTAGGTTTCAAACATCCTGAGCCACTTCCTTATAGTGTGTATCACATGCAGTAACAGGCATTTCCATTAGTGCCCGTGAACATGCTTAATTGCTTTTAGAACACAATGGCCTTGTTGCTCGTATATATCGTTAAATATTTAACATTAAATTAACGGATACTTTACGTTAAATTAGCGTTGAGCATTTTGAGCTCCGTAAATTTAATGTCGTTAAAACTTTCAGTTGCTGGTAAAATATATTCGTTAACTCTCCGTAAATTTAACGGAAAGTTAATGCAAATCCCAATTTACCTAATTGGCATCGTTAGCATCAACGTAATGAAAATAGAGATGAAAATTGCGATGGTTTGCTACATGCTGTCAACAGAAATAATACAGACAGATTACTGTTGTTGTAGTATCAGTTTAAATCATGTTTAAAGTAAATAAAAATATAATTGTACACATGTAGCAGAAGTTATTCCGGACTTTCCTGTGTCTAAAAATTTAACAATTCAGAAGTTTTTTTTTTAAATTTGTTCTCTTTAAGGACCCCCTGCACTTGTCTTTATCTGGTTTTTCAAAACTTTATTGAGCATTTGGAATTTTATTTCACATTCAGCCATTTTGAATTTACCAAAAGAGAAAGTTGAAGATGCAAAAAGAGGTAAATCTCCATGGCAGCATTTTAACGTTGATGTTAAACACTTAATAACAACATTAAGTGTGACTTATCAACGTTAACTAACGCTGATGTTAATTCTTTGATAAGCAACAGATTTTTTAACGAACCGTTAGCTAACGTCAACGTTAGCAATTTAACGTAACAGTTTAACGTGAAAAACGATGGAAGCTCGATTTGATTGAGCCTGTTAATTATCAGAAATGGATGGAAGATATCTGTGTGAAATAACTCCGACCTACCCATCGGCTCAACAATGTTGCATGCAAAAGCACATAAACACATAAAACAAAAGAAGCTAATAGTATTGCAAAGCCAAAGGGCGGGTACTCAATGATCTTACCGACACCAGAGCTCCTGGAGTAAAATCAGCAAGAACACGATGGCAGGGATAAAAGAAACAAATCGAGCTATATGTTCTTTTAAAAAAAGATTTCCCCATAAACCTTCATAAAATCTTAAACCCCTGCCACCGTCGTGCAACCAAAAAGGTAAGCATAATGATCAGCTGTAGAAGAGATAATCACCAGGCCTGCAGAGCGCTGTAAAATATCGTGTTGGTAACCTTTCTTTTAAATTTACAGATGGTTTTTACGAATTACCGGGAGAAATTAACATTGCCTTTTATCTTCTTAAGTTTATAAATTAAATCTTCATAAAAAAACTGGCTATGAAATACCTTGTTGCAATAGCGATTTTAAACTGCACCTGTATTTATGAATTAGATCTGGGTATCGGCGATAAAACTTGCAAAATGTTTTCCTTAATTTGTGATACCGATAACCTTGTTTTAAAAGTTTTTCTGTAATGCAAAAATAACGTTCATTGAAATCATTAACATCGTTGCAAGCTCTTAAAAGCCAATAAGCTGTGAGATATAAACCCCGTAAGATGCTGCACGATGAATATCGCCGTCTAAAACGGAAAATTTACTATATAAAAATTAAAATCATCTCTTTTATCATATATTTTAGTTGTTACGTGACCATTTTCAATGGACATTTAGATCGAGAAAGTTCGCTTGCTTTTTTCAAGTGTTTGCTTTATTTAGTTGTAGTTCTTTAGGATAAATTTTATTAACCAGTGATGGAAAATGGTTATTATATATATTTAATAAATCATAAAGGTACCTCGAGGTGTTGTTAATAGCTGTAATAATATCATCTTGATGTTCAGTAGAAAGAGATGCATATAGTAAAATGCATATAAAACATAAAGACATTAAAAACAATTTGCGACATTTAGTATATGAGACGTTCAAGTAAGAGATAACTTGATCTTCCCTCGTCATAACACTTACTGTTTTGTCTGAATACTGTTACAGGACGTGCGCTACTTAATATGAAACTATAATAATCAGGACTCGGATTTGGAATATGTTTTTGACTAAAACAATTTCCATTTTTATGCTTTTGTGTTTACTCTCAGTTTTCTTTGGTTATTTTCTGATTCCAGATCTGTTTTGCAAAGGGGAAATTAAAACTAGGGCTGTCAACGAATATCCGAATATCCGGATACTAAGTCAGTATCCGGTACTAATTTCGTATCCGAATATTCGTATAAGTTATTAAAAAATCATCTTAAACAGAAAAAAATGCGTCAATTAATGCTTCTTTACACCTGTTCAGATGTCATAATCAGATAATTTGAAACCGTATATTGATCGTCATAAAACTGCCACTACAAGTAACGCGGTGTTTGTTTTACAGATTAGAGGTGCGAAAACGGCATCCTCTTTGCAATCATCCAGGTGGTCAGGAAAAACATTAAAAACAAAGAAAGTAATGTCTACGATCAGATGTAGAAAAATTAATTCAAACTATGGCAATAAGAATATTTTATTTACATTTTGTTTAGATTTTATCAAACGTTTTTTATGAAGAAGAAACTACGTAATTGGTTGAATCAATATACCTTTATAACATTAACAGATCAATAGTATAGTAACTGTATGTTAAGTTTATCATAAATGCAATGCTAGAAGAAGCAAAAAGCTCTATCTTTATATGAAAGTCGGTTGAATACTTAAATTACAGACTATAAACCCATACCTCTACCTTTACCTTTTTGTAACCAATGATATCTTTAAACCTAGCCTAGTTTTCAATGTTCAATGACTATAAAAAAACCCACAAAACTATAGCCTTTTAGTAAATGTGGACCACGTTTATGGTCTGATCCGCTTTTAGAAATTCTATTCTGTTTAGTTCCACCAATTGTATTATCATTAAGGGCAAAGCCATTATTTTATCTGGGGACCATACGCCGTTTGACTTGGAATGGCAATAATTTAAAAAATACCGCAATGAAGGTTCCATTTTCAACGCCTTATGCATACAATCCTTTGGAATAGAACAAAAGTGTACTGTTTATTGGTGTAAATATTAAACTGTGCTCAACTCGGGGCTAGGCGGCGGGGCAGTAATATGCATTTCCATTACAGTCAATACCGAGCCTGCAATATTTTCATATTTGTCATTTTCGATGGCTTTCAAAGTTCACTTTTAATCTATTTTAACAACACCTCGAGGTACCATGATGATTTGGTGAATATAGATAATAACCATTTTCCATCTCTTGTTAATAAAATTTATTCTCATGAACTACAAAATAATAAAGCGGAAACTTCAGGAAAGCAAGCAACTTTTCTTGATTATGAATCTTTCCATTGAAAATTGTTACATCACTACTAAAATATATGATAAAAGACATCTTTAAATTCAAAACGAAAGGTTATCAACATGATATTCTACAACGCTCTGTATGCCTGGTGATAAATTAATCTACAGTTGATCGTTATGCTTACCTCTTTGGTTGCACGACGGTGACAGGAGTTTAAGATTTTTTGACTGTTTATGGGGCAATCTTGTAAGAGAACCTAGAAGCTCGAAGTGTTTCTTTTATCCCTCTCATCGGGTTCCTGCTGATTTGATTCCAGGGACTCTGATCTCGGAAAGGTAATTGAGTACCCGCCCTTTGACTTTACAATGCTATTTGCTTCTTATGATGTTTTTTTACGTTTGTGTGCTTTTGATTGCAACATTGTCAAGTTGATGGTTAGGTTGGAGTTATTTCACCTAGACTACTTGTACTTGTTTGTTCATATGAGAACTTGTTGGGGCAAGTGTGAGATTGGTGCACCATAAAAACTGGTTTAAACCCCCAGTGGCAAATTGTTTTGCCACTTACCGTTCCACGGCGGAAACCCATATGGTTCTTTTTTTTCGTCAGTTGTTTGTGTTGACTAATTTGAAATTGATATTCTTATAAACCCATGCTCTCTTTTCCTTTCTACCTTTTGATCTTGGTAATTTATTTAATCTGCTCTGGTTTTGTTTGTGCTGTTGTTGTTGTTGATAAACGAAAACTTTTTGATACTTTTTATGATAAATTTATTAAGTATCAATAAGCTGTACCATGCATTCTTGGTAATTATTTAGTTGGTATTTTGCTCACAGCTGTAATGTTGACAAACGATTTTGCAATTTAGACATTACTGTATTTTTTTGAGTCAGTCAAGTATCCAAATTCTCCGCTCCGTATTTTTAATAACATGCTGTTGACCGTTTGTTGAACTATCAGGAAACAGTGCCTTGTATCTACCAGGGTCCGTGTCTTCAATATCATTTGAAACGTTGTTTTTTTATTGATATATTATATAAATATCGCGTTTTCGTGGTTATCAAGTTGTTTATCACAAGTGAACTTATTATGTTGAATATCTAACATATTCTAGTTTCTACAATGTTGAGATGTCAAAAATGTCAAACGCTGTCAAATGTTTTAAAATGTTATAACTTGACTTACATTTCAGGCAATACATTTAAATAATAGCTCCCTTAAAATTAAGAATAAAGAAACTTGTGAAACAATCTAAAATCATAGTCACCGTCTTGGAACGGTCATTGGCAAAACAAATTGCAATAGGGTTTATGGTGCACCAACCCTAAACTTGTCCCCAATAGGTTTACATCTGAACAAACAGAAGTACAGACTGTCAAAACAAGATAAACTCAACGTTCATTATTATTGGAGATGAAAATGGAAGTCATACATCAGTATTTATTAATAACATCCCGAGTTATCCATATTGAAATAAGCACATTAGTCCAGCCGTTTTCAGTAAAAAAAAGTTCAAATTTGGTTAAAAGCACCAAATTTTGCACAAAGTTAGCTTGAAATGTACCTTCTGAAATGTGAAAGAGACCCATTTGATATCTTTCCAAATGGCCGCTTTTTTCAAGATGGCCGCCAAAAATATGGAAAATGCTGCTATTTGAAGGATTTTCATCGGATAGTCACAATTTTGGAGTCTAAACATATATTTTTAAATATGTTTAAACATTAAAAGCTAATGTTAGCACATCAGACAAATATTTAAGGAGCAAATGGCCGTTTTGTTACAGAAATTCTTCAAGATGGCCGTTAAACATCTGGAAAATGCCGCTATTTGAAGGATTTTCATCGTATAGTCACAATTTTGGAGTTTAAACCTATATTGTCAAGGATGTTCTAAACATTAAAAGCAAATGTAAGCACATCAGACAAATATTTAAGGAGCAAATGGCCTTTTTATTACAGAAAGTTTTCAAGATGGCCGCCAAAAATCTGGAAAATGCTGCTATTTGAAGGATATCATCGTATAGTCACACTTTTTGAGTCTAAACCTATATTTTGTCAAGGATGTTCTAAACTTTAAAAGCGAATGTAAGCACATCAGACAAATATTTAAGGAGCAAATGGCAGTTTTGTTACAGAAATTGCCTACAAAAATATCAAACTGGCTGTAATCATATTTGTTCTGTAATTAAAGGCAAAGTAAAGAATGTATTAATTTTGAATGTCAAACATAAGTACAGTGTTTTATTAACTAAATATGAAGAGTTTTATATTAACTTAATCCCAATAAGGTCTTATCCGTGTAACCATCAATTGCTAGTACAGTACTGAAATGACTAATTTAAGTACACACGGTCACAATCCCCCCACCCTCCCCCCGCATTTGCACAGAGCCGTACATGCTAGTTGTGCTTTTACACACTTGCATCTTCCTCTGCAGCCTTTGACACATCCACATTTCAGGAATTCCATACAGGAAACTGATGCTTGAGGCAGATCGAACCAATAGGGTTCCCATGCATTCCCAGGTCCCTTCATCCAACCCCATTCAACAGGTGAAGGTAACACGAGATTGGGGAGAAGTGACTTGCCCCAAACATGACCCGCTTGATAAGATGCTCTCCTGACATGCTGGTAGAGAGCAGCAGAAGTTGGTGGTATGAGATCAATAGACCTGCCCTTCCTGGTGAAGAGATCTTTTCTCGCTTCATCAGCTGATGTGGCAGTGCTTGTTTTGTCATAAAGCAGAACAACAAATCGCTCAAGGTTTGCCATGTGCTGGTCTATTCTCTCCTGTTATGGTACATTCCCAAGGTCTGCAAACACCTCAGTTACACTTTCACATATTTGCCACGTCTCCCAAGAAGATTTTTTCCCTTTACCAGCAAAGGAGGAGGTGTTGTCACACCCGCTGAAGGCATGAAACATAGGCAGAGCTCGACACTTTCGACTTAGAGAACCAACCAGCAATGGTGTGTACAGGGATATATTTGAAGTTGTCCCCAACCCCAAAGCTGATCCGCAGTTCACTTGCATGAATTGGAAGACATAATGCACACGCAAAATGTTATTGAAATAAAATTCTTAAAACAACATGCATAAAGTGCCCTTTAAGCAATATTTAATACGAAAATAAGTTATAATTTACCTTATACAAAGGCATTAATAATGTACATTCACTCGTGCTATATTATGGCGTGAATGTATTATTTTTATTTAGTTAGGAGATTCGCGACTTGACCAGCACATGGCAAACCTTGAGCGATTTGTTGTTCTGCTTTATGACAAAACAAGCCCTGCCACATCAGCTAATGAAGTGAGAAAAGATCTCTTCACCAGGAAGGGCAGGTCTATTGATCTGATACCACCAACTTAGAACTGCTGCTCTCTACATGCATGTCAGAAGAACATCTTATCATGCGGGTCATGTCATTTCTCCCCAATCCGGTGTTACCTTCACCTGTTGAATGGGGTTGGATGAAATGACCTGGGAATGGCTGCAGAGGAAGATGCAAGTGTGTGAAAGCACAACTAGCATGTACTGCTCTGTGCAAATGCTGGGGGTGGGGGGAATTGTGACCATGTGTGATTAGAATGAGTACTTAAATTAGTCATTTCAGTACTGTACTAGCAACTGATGGTTACAAGGATAAGACCTATTTTGGGATTAAATTAATATAAAACTCTTCATATTGAGTTAATAAAACACTGTACTTATGTTTGATAATCAAATACATTCTTTACTTTGCCTTAAATTACAGAACAAATATGATTACAGCCGGTTTAACATTTTTGTAGGCAATTTCTGTAACAAAAAGGCCATTTGCTCCTTAAATATTTGTCTGATGTGCTTACATTCGCTTTTAATGTTTAGAACATCCTTGAAAATATATGTTAAGACTCCTAAATTGTGAGTATACGATGAAAATCCTTCAAATAGCAGCATTTTCCAGATTTTTGGCGGCCATCTTGAAAACTTTCTGTAACAAATTACACATTTGCTCCTTAAATATTTGACTGATGTGCTTACATTTCCTTTTAATGTTTAGAACATCCTTGACAATATAAGTTTGACTCCAAAATTGTGACTATACGATGAAAATCCTTCAAATAGCGGCATTTTCCAGATTTTTGGCGGACATCTTGTAAACATTCTGTAAAAAAGGCCATTTGCTCCTTAAATATTTGTCTGATGTGCTTACATTTGCTTTTAATGTTTAGAACATCCTTAAAAATATAGGTTTAGACTCCAAAATTGTGACTATACGATGAAAGTCCTTCAAATAGCAGCATTTTCCTGATTTTGGCAGCCATATTAAAATATTTCTGTAACAAATTGCCATTTGCTCCTTAAATATTTGTCTGATGTACTTACATTAGCTTTTAATGTTTAGAACATCCTTGAAAATATAGAGTTAAACTCCAAAATTGTGACTATATGATGAAAATCCTTAAAATAGCAGCATTCTCCCAAATTTTGGCAGCCATCTTGAAAAAAGGGACCATATTGGTAAGAAATCAAATGGGTTGGTAAAGGGCCATCTTAAAAGACACTTAGCAAAATCTCTCTAACGGAAAATGCAGTTCAATAAAACTTTAAACAAATAAATGTTATTATTTCATCTTAATTTTCATACGTTTTGTCGTAAAAGAGATTTTGATATTTTTTATCGTCAACAATTTCTAAACATGATGAAAGTTTATGTCATTTTAAAGGGTAATTAATTTGCCGTTTTTATAACCGGATTTTAGTGTTCTTCAAATGCTTGAGCATATTTTATATTCGTGACACTTCATTAAAAAACAGTCTTAAGGACATTGCAGTAAGTGTAGATCCTGCTTAAATTGCATATTTACAGGTCTGAAAAGGAACTAAAGTGTTCACTAGATGCCATGAAAATGATTTTCTGAATTAGTGGCTAACATTTTAGACACTGGTCAAAAGCTTTTCTGAGTGGCTAACATGTTGATGCGTGTCATTTATATTAAGGCCAAGAATAACTATTATCTAATTTAAAATAGAAGCTAGTGACCAGACTTCTTGTCAAAGTGTGGTTTGAGAACATGCCTTAGGCAACAAAAAATAGATAAAAAAGCAACCGAACACGACAGACATCAACATACTGCAAGCTCGGTTTAATTGGTGCTGTTAGTGGGCATTGATGGAAATGCATATTTTGTTCCACGCCGCCTAGCTCTGTAATGATCAATATTCAATATTAATATGTATCATACAGGGGCGTAGCCAGCTTTTTATAAGTTGTAGGCACATATAAGGGGTTCCTAGTGGCGGTTGACCCCCACCCCCACCCCCCGCCAAGAGGCATTAAAAATGGGGAAGTTTTATATAGCAAAATGCAAAGAAAGCGTGACAACACATGTATAGATTTGGAACGAAGGTCTGCATTTTCATCTGGCAAATAAAATAACCATTTTCACAGGAAGGCAAATCAAAGCCAAAGACATATTTAACTTGACAAAAGGCTTGAACCTGCTACCATACCACCCCGTTGTTTTTTTTGTATTTTTGGGACTTTGGAAAGCGTTATTTTCCTGTCAAACTTGTAGGTCGGGCCTACATGGCCTTATAGTAGTTACGCCACTGTCATATACCCATTAATGATTTTAGCATAGTGCAGCGTTAATCCGCAAAATTGATACAACTCGTCAGATTAATAATTCCGTATCGCACATTGTCCATTTTTCCGATTCTGTATTTTTGCAGCCTCCGTTTCTACGTTTCAAAATGGCCGATTTCAAACGTCGATATTTTCACAAATTTATATTTGTTGACTTCAATGACACTCTTTCTTTAAAAAATAATCAACGATTTCACGGCCTTTACAAATAAAAATGAAATGAAATCATCCAAAATGTGAAAAAAGTTAAAATAATAGATAGTCGTTGCGGATATAAATGGAACAAGCAAAAGGCTACTGTTTTAGGAGAGAAGAAGTGTACATACCGTTCAACTATCCCAATTTAAATATCCATTTGCAACAATCCTAAGGCTTCCTATTTTCTGTTTAGAGCCTGACCCTATGATTTGATGTAAACAAAGCTCGTTGCTGTGGTATTATAATGAAACACTTTCAAATCCTTGTCGTTACATATCGAATACCACGGTAAACACTTCCTGCATCTTCGGGTGTTGTCCATATTTTGCTGTGTAACTGTTATTGTTTTTAGTCCTTCAAAGATTTGAAAGTTTAATAATTCTTTATCTGTCAAAATCGATCATGGCGCTTAAGAATGTAAACACTAGTTCGATGACGTAGAGATTCATGTTTAAGGAATGATTCTTATTTTGGTGCGGTTCATGCAGATTGGACGTGCACGCGAGAGCTGGCAAATCTATAAAGCGCGCTAGCGCTTTATGGTGAATTTGCCAGCTCTCGCGTGCACGTCCAATCTGCATGAACCGCACCAAAATAAGAATCATTACTTATATTTACATTTTATTCATTTTCTTTCTTTAAATAAACTTAAGTCGAACGCTTTCAAAAATTAGTATTAAGTGAAAAGGGGGAGTAATACTTGGGAGTTTTCAATAGTAACAGCCATGACGTTACTGACGTCATTACGGGTCATGCGGTTCATGCAAAATGAACCGATTTTTTTTAAAGGAAGAAATCAATAGGAATGTAAATATTGTGACGTAATTGCTTACATCACATTTCACTATTCATTATTGATTTAGTGCTTATTTAATTGGTAGTGAAATAAGGGTATATAATAAAAGGAACATTATACCAGTATGCAATCTGTAGGTTTGTATTATTTCTCGTTGCTTATGTAAACCACATCACGCTCGACCTTCGGTCTCGCGTGATATTGTTTACATACCCAACTAGACTAATACAAGCCTACAGATTGCATACTGGTATAATATTCCATATGTATCGTGCTCAACAGCCTTCAAATATGGTAATTGATTTAAGTATAAACTTAAAGCAGTATAACAAAAATGAAGCTTATCTGGGAAAAATAACATTTCACTTCGTTTTAATTCTTATCACATTTCTTTAAAACATTCAACACTAAAAAGCATGCATTCCGTATATTTTATGACGTCCCGAAATGAGATCTCCCCACCCACTCCGAAAGAAAGGAAACATGAGAAAGAGTTACGAAAGGCATAAAGAAGTCCCAATAATCACATAAGCTCTAGCACACCAAAAACAAATCATAATGAAATCATGGCACCAATGCGAGAAACTGACTGACAGGTGAACCTAAGATACATGGACAAAAAGTAGACATTGACAAAAAGTGAGAAGACATAATAAAGTTCTGCAATGCGTAGACATATACACAAAATGAATCTAACATAAATGTTATCCAGTAAGAATGTTAGCGACTCTGTTAGCTCTTGACAAGTCCATAAAGTATCATTATCATAAGAACCTTCTGTAAAATGCTTTCTGTTCATTAAACGCGATAAACGTTTTATTTTCTCTTGCAAACGTTTTCTCAATAAGACTGGTAAGCTTGTCTCTTATAAACTTATGAGGGAGCGAGGTGTATAAATCAGAAAAATCATAAGTTGACAAACAGAACGCCTGAAAATTATTTGGTTTAAGGGGGGTGAATCGTTTCCATTTTTCGGTAGTGTAACCATGTTTACAGTAGGTCGTAAAACTATTTAGATTCATAATAAGCTTCTTTAATCACACTGACCATCGAAAAATTTTTAAGTAAGATCTATGTTAATTGTAAAATGTTCACTATTCCCTAAGGTTTGCTCTTTTTTGTTATTAAATTTTACGACTGTTCGTACAGCAACGTCTCCGATCAACATTAGTGAAACGCATGTTTTTTTCCACATACGAAATAAATATATGTACAAGCGTCTTACGTAACACTGATGTTAGTGCCTATAAATTTACGAAAGAAAAATTATCCTCGAACTTAATATTTAAAGAATGTCTTTATCCGTTTGGTTTATTTAGCCCATTGCATGGAAAGCTAAACCTCGTTTACAGGTAGAGAACGTTTAGACCGGGAAAATATTGATTTTCACAGCAAGTGATTTCAATGCTCACAAAGGTCAACCTGTCTTCAAGGACGAAAATTTGGAAATTCATTGCAGAAAAACCAATATTTTGAGGCAGACTGGCTGGATGGTAATGAATTTAATACCGAGCAATGTTGTAAATAGTTTACATTAGCTCTGAGTATTTGTTAATTACCACTGGCTTATTACATCATTCAGGAATGAGGGACTTGGTTTGTAAATTATGGACAGTAATAACCTGATAACAGTGGAAACTGGTAAGTTTTTAACCAGGTTTTGGGTTAGTTTATTTTGGCAGGTTGTTAAAAAATTTGTTGACATTTGGAAATGCAAATGCAGATCTCCATATCTTGCTGTAACTCTGCTACTTGTGGGTCCGAGGCCAACTTATATGAACCACCTGTCCTCTGACCTCATTTTATAAAATGTGTGTCGTATAGATTGCAAGTTTAGGTCAAATCTGAAATATACTAGCAATTGTCCTTTGCGCAAAGCTCCAGATTATTTGTCGGCACAAATGTGGTAGTTAAGCTGTTTAGGTTCAAATCTGTAACATTTGTATCGATAATTTTAAATGAATCTATTGAAGTAGAACCTAAATATAAATCAGACAGCTTCAGTTGCCATGTTGGTAAAGCATTACAGTTATTCAATGATCCCAAGTTAGAATCCTGGTGATTTCCTGCATCATAAGACGTCAACTATGGTGAAATCCGTGTCTTGGGTTTTAATTTTCTTTCTTCTATTTCACTATTGGTAACCGCATGATCAGTTGCCCGTCCCTGCCCTATGAGCCAAAAAGTTTTTTAAAAAGTGACAGTCACCAAAACCCCATGCATTCTTTGAAAGTGTCTGTTGAAAAAGGAAATTCCCCATTATTCATTTTATCACTCATCATGATGACTATTGAAAGGACTATCTTGAATACCCCTTATTTTACTGATTGATCAATCAAAGTGGATACAAGATTATATATTCTTTATTTACATTCTTTAGCAGGACACATCTCAAATAAATTCTTTATTAATATTTTAATATTCTTAATAATTAATATTTTTTTCTTATTTGTTCAGCAAAACATGTTAATTCTTGTCTGTGAAATGAAAACCAGTATTTTGTACAAATCTTACTTATTTCATTAAAATTAAGTTTTCCATGCATTGATTGTAAATAAAGAGACA
The DNA here is from genome assembly GCA_038501625.1 of Corbicula japonica. Lineage (NCBI taxonomy): Eukaryota > Metazoa > Mollusca > Bivalvia > Venerida > Cyrenidae > Corbicula > Corbicula japonica. The sequence goes on along the minus strand of JAZAYU010000044.1, from coordinate 917,891 downwards.
CATTGATATTGTTACTTTTATGTTTATTAGTTTATGCAATCTGTGAAGAAAGGAATTCCAATAGCTAAAATAAACATACATTTCCACAACAACAAAAAAAGTTAACATTTCAAGTAGTATGTATACCAATGAGTAAAATGTGGCTTTAATTTATCATTCTATATATTACAATACATTGGATGACATTAAACAATAAAAGTGGGTGGGGTAATTCTACATTAACTAATGCTCTTAAAATTTAAATAAAATTATAGGATCATAAAATTTTCAACAAATCTTTTTCTCCATTGACGGTGTACTTATCAAACTACTATTAATATTTGTCGTTAAAACCCTAAAAATGCAATAACTTAATTTGTATGATATTTTGTTCTTTTTTTTTAAAGAATTGCTCATCATTTAGCCAGCCAAACTGAAAATTTTTCCATGATGACCTATCATTTTTTTTATTATTATTTTTGGTCCAAGTCACCATCACTTACATATTCAAAACTGATATTTGGGGCCTTCTGTGTTCTATGGATGCATCTCTAGTTGTAGACTTATTTTGTGATATTACACAAGTTTGGCAAGTTATTTTGAATTCCACTTAAGAACAACACATAATGAAGGATTTTGGTAAAGTTCTTATTTTTGTGACCTTTGACCATCACCTTGGGGTGACAATATTTCAAAGTTTTGTTTCTCTCAATCTGTATTGTGATGTTAAACATTTTTGCTGAATTTATTTTCAAATTAATCTCCAAATACCTTAGTTATTGACTTAAGTTTCAAACTGTCAGGGACAGACAGACAGACGAACAGCCATACAAAGAGGTTGTACACAGACATAAAATATTATCTATATCCCTCATCCTTTGGCATGATGATAATTAGTCTTCCTCCTTTTAAGGATGATTTACGATATTTTCAACACTTGAAATGTGTAAATAATTAATTTATATGATAAAATAAACTATTTGGTGATAAAATAAATATTAATGTATTTCATTTGTTGTGTTAAATATATAAATTAACAAATTATTTAATGTAACCCCCATTTTTCATACTGTTATACTGTTATTTATGTCCATTTTTTTCAATATAGGTGGTGTGTTAAATATTCAAATATCTCAAAAAAATGCACGGTGACCCCCACGTTTTTTTTTACATTTTCATGCTTGGTATTGAAATATCTTTCAGCATGCAAATTATGAAAACCATCTGAATATTTTGAAAAAAATGGTCTAAACGAGCATATCTCCTTAAGCATTTTTAAAACATCACCTAAATTTAAAATAAACCAAAACAGATTTTGCCAGTGGTTTCAAAAACATTTAGGCAATACATTTCCATATTATTCTTTTATAGCTGTAAGACAAAATGTTCAGAGAACGGATAATTTACTAGTTGTGCAAGAACTGGAGTTCGCGATTAATCTTGCTTTGTTAGTTGTTGTGTGCATTTCAGGCAACACGTACATACTTAAAAAACTTAAGAAACTGAAAAATAGTAGCAATGAAAGGATTATTGCTGTCCAATCTATCAGTGATGCTTGTTTTGGCTCTGTCAACACTGGTTTCAAATTAAGAAATATGTAACATGTGTAAAGTGTGCAATAACAATGCCACTAATATCTGATGAAGAAGTCAGAAGCTTTTGTACTATTAAGCTCTTCAGTTTGAATATTAATATAGTTTATCCGTAACATTATAATCACATCATAAGAAAGTTATCATTTTTCAAACATAACTTAAGCCTTGTCAGCAATTTCTTGTCTCATTTGAACTAACATTTCTCATTCTTGTTGTTGATGTAATTGTTGTTGTTTTTTCCCTCTAGTGTAGGAGAACCACTGTAACCACTGTTACAGTAGCAGCGTAGTAAGGAACTCTTGAATCCACAGTATCTTCTATTTGCTTAGGCCAGCCATTTGTAAATGTCAGAATCAAGTTAATATACTAACTGCAAAGTGTGCTATCATTTGAAGAGATCTTCAGCCAGTGCCGGCTCACAAGCCTTTACACACTCGTAGATGGATGACATCTTTGAAGCCGCTTCAACCAGAAAGTCTGTTCTGAATCCATGTTGAAGTGCTTTAGGGAGAAGAAAGTAAAATTTCGGAAGTCCATGTGCCAGCATTCCAACAACCTTAGTTTTCGAGCCAAGAGTTGTTATCGCGGGGGCTCCAGAAGCGCCGTGTTGCATATAACAGTGAAAGTAAAACTTTCCTGGCGTACCTCGGTAACCAATATTTAGCAAATCCGGATCATCTCCTTTTAATTCAAAGCAGTTCTGTAACCGCTTTTGTTATCCATCAACCATTGTTCAGCTTTAGTTTCCAAAAGTCGCAAAGCCTTTGCTGAAATCAATGTACAGTAAGGATCAAGAGTCTTTTCCAGTTTGTCTGGATGTCCATACCCTATCAGAGATACACTTTTCATCTCAGAGCAAATATCAATAATATCCTTATCCAGTTCCAGTGCTTCAGGAAGATGTTCGTCTGGGTCGGATATTTCAAGTATGACAAAGTCTAAATTCTCGTTGAAAATCTTTCGGCTTGTAAGATGGTACACCTTTCGTTGTGGAAATAACAACGAAGTGTTGAAATCAACACAAACTTCATTGTTTTCTACATCTGAAAGCGTCGAGAAAAGTATAAATATAGCATTATTTTAATGCATGTTTTAAGAATATTATCGATCTGAAAGACAATATTTGATGTGTTTTCTTAGTGTGACGATTCCTGTTAACTTAAAGCATTTTTCATTTTTTTTATTTATTGTACTATATAGTTAAAATCTAAGCAATGACAAACCAACTACGATAGGACTGGCATGTACAGCAAATTAAACCATCAGGGCCCAAGATCATAAAGCTGAGATCGAAGACCAATATCAAATCTCAAGCATTTGTTTGGCGAAAATGGAGAAAAGTCCCTATTCAGGCCAATCTGATGCTTGAGCTTCGAGACTTGTCTCCTGTTTTAATTTTAAGATCTTCGGCTCAAGACTTCGTTTACAAAACTTTTAATGTAGTGCCGTAAAAATCTTTTGCCTTTAAGGTAAAGACCATTTAGTCGAAAAATATTGCTGTAAATCCAAAGTTGTTTTTCATTTTAAAAGAGCTATCACTTCAGTCATTTATATCCTTTATAGCCCTTTCACGGAAACAAGAATACTGAGACATAAGAAGCTAAGGTAACTGACTCACGGTTCACTTTAAATTAGGATTTTTTTCTGGAATAAGGTTAATACAATTAAGCGTTTATTCCTTAGGCTACAACAGACATATCGTGATTATTAAGTTTTAATATCGTAAGTTGTTCTTAAATTATCAGGTGTTAAATGCTTTGTTGCGGCTATACAAAAGGTCGCCTTACTTCAATTAGTATAGTTATCAGTTTCAATTACCTCCCTTAATGTTAATATGCTAATTTCAAACCATGCAGAATGTCAATCATTGTGGGTGGCAGTATATAGGCATATTTGAACTATCCTCGTTGAGAATGCGGATGGTATGTACTGTGTCTGTCTCTTGCATGGTTGGCCGAGCATTGCCCATTTATTTGTAAGGCTTTGGGATAATCTATACATTTCTATAGTAAATATTACTTCGAACATTTAAAAAGTAATTGATTTAAATGTAAGATTAACTTGTCAAAGCCGTTTGCATAATATGTTGAAGGTGAAACATCTTACAGAATTTTATCTCTGCAAATAGACGAAATATCTGTGACATCATTACGAGTTACAGATTTTCAATGGTCAGCTACAGGTCATCAGCTCAAAGTTTTTTATAATTATGAAGACGTGAGACTAATATAATATGCAAAACGTCAGTATCTTCAAAGACTATTCCTAAAACATTTTCAAAACCCTACTAGTACCTGTAATATAAAATGGAGGGAGACACATGGAAAGTCTGTCACACAAAAAAAACTGAATCAATATCTTTAAAACTATATATAGGTAGTTCGCGCAACAAACCTTTGGTAAAATTCCGTTTGCCGCTCGACCGACTCCTTTATACCCCCTTAACACTTTGTTTTGTTTTACTGCATAATTCATTAAGTATTTAAATAATGAACATATCCTGAATTTTTGCGAACTTGATTTAATAACAAAATTAAATAAATAATCTTTTCGTTACTTGTAAAGGCGAAATATGCGTTTTAGAAATAAGCCACATTCAAAAAACTGTTTGCACATACTGTAATTTCAATTCTAAATATATAACTTAAATTCACTTGAATGAATAGTACAGAATAACATTTCTGCTGTTCAAATCCAATCGCTGCAACAATTTGTTTGACATACTGCATTTTGTTTACAAAAAGAAAAACGACGTACCTTTAATACTGTTTAAACAATGCAAGGCTGTCCACAAGAACGGCCGTTATCAATCAGAAGCCCAACAGATCTCATCCCCTCACGTAGCATGTGAACAACTCTCTCAGACATTGTGTCATCTACACTCTTTCTTAGCGGGCACCCAACAGGATCATTACCACCAACAATGCTGTCGGAAATATCTGGAGGAAAAGAAAATCATAATTGTACATATTCATAACTTGGAATATGGTGATACCAATGACAGAGCAAGTAGCAATGCTTGTCATATTCTTTGAATATCCAAGCTTGAAATCAACAAACGTACTTTTGGGTCTGAGGACTTAAGATAATACTATGAGTGACAGTAGAGCAATTTATTATCCGAATAGAATGAAACATTCAAATTAGTCCATGAACAGAAAAATAAATGCTGAAGGAGTCTATTCCTATTTTCTATGGTTCCATTTAACAGCAAATTATATTCATAACAAAATTATACTGATGGTGTTGTTCAGTTACTGTTCGTCATTGAGGTCTATATTAAAACGTTTTCGTATTATTTGATATCACGATTACACAGTATTATTGTATAGACAATTTTTTTCTTGTCCATTGACATAAACTTCCCAAGCAGCACCTTCTATTGCAGGAATTAGTGGTGGAAGTAATATATATGTTGGCTGTATGCTCCCTCTACTGTCTAGAACAGTTAAACTGTGACCTCCCCACAGCATTCCATGTGTTTTCCTGAAATATTAAATTCAACAGCCAATTAATGTATGTTCAAAAATAATTTAATATCTTATTGCTTTTATAAATTTATTTGTTGACAGTCAAAATTGATTTAAAATATTTAGACACAAAAATAAAATTTGTCAAATGTATTGATTTTGTATGCTCTGATAATTAATCCAGGTATACTGACTCTTGACTTACTCTTTAGAGACTCTTTATATCACATGGATACAGTATAGTTCCACGTCAGCCGAACCGTTTTGGTGTCTGATCTGCATCTAAACTGGTTGCTTCTTAGTCAGAAATAACCTCATGAATCTGTCAGAAATTTCCTCATGAATCTAAACTTAAACGGTGTAGATCCTGATCAGACTGCACCGATGAGCCTGCTGAACTGGATATACATTTGTTACTAATGTGATCAAGGATGTATTTATGAAGTAAAATGTATAAAAACAGTGTATTCATGAAGTAACATGTACAAAAAACTAACATTATGATAGTAACTTATATTCATGCACCGGTAGATTCAGTGTGATGTCTATTATACATTCATGCAGCTATAATGCATCAAAATAAAGAAAATTTATGCAAACTTTGCATCTGTTTCTATGGTAATGATCATATTCAGTGCCATAGCTGTCTACTAATTCTGCATAAGTATCAACTCTATAGCCTTTATAAGCTTGGTGATATACATCTCTGAAAAAATGTTTTATTTTTAATCTTCTCTGATAACTAGTAAGTCAGTTATACAGTACCTTTTGTGGCTTATGAAGATGTACATAAATTGCTGTTGCAGTTAACAGTGAACAATTCATACTGTTGCCATAATTTATTTATTACATGTAGTGTCTTTTTATAAAAATCACATAAACGGAAGATGGTAATCATGCAAAATTTCATGCCGTCTTTAATTCCTACACAAGAGTAGCATACAAGCAGAGCGTTATCATTTTTTAAAGACCACAAAAACATGCGCCAGCTGATCTGAATCTGAATCTCATCCATCTGATCTGGATTTACATGGGCTGACCATATGGTAAAAAGGTGTGTCCATGAAGTAGGTTAAGTTACATTAACTGTGAAAACTGAAACAGCGTTGCTTTTATTAAAAAAAACTGAACAAGATCATGAGATTAACCCACTAAATAAAGGATTTACTAAGTGACCATACGGACCCATCATGTATGTACAACATGGTCCACAGAGAAACTTTGCGGTGTTTGATTCTGTGTCTTCCAAAAATTTGGCATGTTCATGTGATTATGTGTGTACATGCCAGAGATTATGGTACACCATTGCAGGGCTGGACAATTATTTTTGTAACTAGTCCATAACTAGCTGGGTAAACATTTCAGCTAGTCCCACTTTTGCGCAAATAAGCGAATTCTGATTGGACAGTATTTACAGTAAAGAAAGAAACAGGAAATTCAAGATGTAGCGTTACATGGGGGCTTTATAATGTTAAAACAGATCTCAAAACATGTTTTTTTTGTAAACACTTATTGGTGTTGTAATATGATATGCACATGGTGCTAAAAGAGAATGGCGTATATCAAATTAAAGTTTAAACTAGTCTGCGCTTAAAAATTGAGCTAGCCCACGGACAAGCAATAAGATATTTTGAGATTGTCCGATACCATTTTCAGTTTGTCCAGGGCGTCGGGCTAGTGGGTTTGTCAAGCCCTGCATAGTCATGTAAAAGAAGAGCAAATTCTGCGCTGTCTGAGGTTCTGTACTGTTTATTAATGGTAAATTAAAACAAAATTACCTCTCCAGTAGTCTTATTTTTCTCCTATTCCAGTTGTATGCACTTTGAACCAGATTTGTTACGCATCTTTCATATGATTACTTCAAACTGAAATACAAATTACAAAAAAAAAACAAATTTTATAAACAATATTATTTGCCCAATTCATGCATATACTTTCCAGTGACTTAATTTATTTTCTTAGTGAGCGATCATAAGATAATTTTACATTCACATATCTGGACCCAGGCATGTATACAAAAGCTCGACACAAACTATTGGACTGTGAAAAATAAATAAATTTTCAAATACCAATTAATTAATGGTCAACACCGCTTCACCATGCAACACATTTGAACTTGTAACAGTTAATTGTTTGACAGAGCAATTATTCCTAAAATCTGAAATAAATATTTAGTGGTAAACACGGCTTCGCCGAGCTTCCTATTAAAATCATTCTACACTATACCTCATTTGTATAATAAAATGTAATAATTTGTATTTGTTGTAAATGAAGTATTATTCAGATAGCAATTGGTAAACAGGGCTTTGCTGCTTAAAATTTCAACTTATATTGGCAGAGTAGCTTATGCTATATCTGAGAACCTTGGGTTCGAGTCCTGATCAAGAATACACATCTTCAATGCCATTAGCTGGTAAGATTTTATTTGACCGGTTCTGTCCAGTCTACAGTATCCAGAGTTAATTCAACGCAATACCTTATCTCTTTCCCACACCAAATTAAAACGAAAGCAATCGATATTATTATCTAAACTGCAAATATGTTAAACTTACTGTTTGTGTTGATAATTGAAATAAAAAAACATCGTAAATTTCCACTGTTTAGAATGCTGGGGAAAACGGTGTAAATGTAACTTTGTCACTCTGTATTTTATATAACCAAAACTTAACAACGACCGTAATACGCAACGCTACGGTGGTGTCTACTGTTAGACCCTAACTCTGTGACTATATTAGGTTTTGATCAATGTAGAAACTTATTTACCTTAATTTTTTGGCGAGTTAAATCTTAATTGTTATCTAACATATGGAAAGAAAACTTCTGAAAATGTGAATCGAGAAATAAAATGGCGGCTTTTCAGTTTTAAAATCCGAAAGCAAGCAATCTGGACTATTGCACCCGGATGAAAGTAATATTGTCCTATCAGAAAGCCTTATTTGCAAACCGGAAAACACGGTTTCAAAGTTTCAAGGTACTGCTTTTTGCTCATGCGCAATACCGTAATCGGAATCGGCTTCGCGCGTCAAGATCCTGGCGTCGATTCCGTATAAAGTTTGTGTCAAAGTCTGGTCAATAGATGTAGAAAATCAAAGGTTAAAACAGAATTTGAAATAAATAAAACATGAAAAAAAACCAGGGCGGGGCTCCGGGGCAATTTTCAAAAACATAATTTTAATAATTTGAGTAGAGATCATCAATATCAATATTCTTGCCAAATTTGATGACGATCGGATAAAAAATGTGACCTGTATTTCATTTACAAAATGTTTGCTTTTATCTGACCTAGTGACCTTGTTTTAGACCCAAGATGACCCAGTTTCGTAAGGGATCGCCACACTACCAAGAGAAACATTCTGACCAAGTTTGATGACAATCGGTTAAAAATTGTGGCCTCTATCGCGTTAACAAACAAAAACGACATCTTGGGTCCACTTTTGATCACAATTTTAGCTCACTCAGAGCCCTCGGCTCAGGTGAGCTAAACACTGAGCAAATGTAAAAAAAAACCTATAACAAAGATCATAAAACTAAATTTGGAGAACAGTCTCAAATTTTAATAATCCGATTGGCTAAAATGGCGACTGGTCTCCATTTCAGCCAATCAGATGCGTGAGATTTGAGACCGGTCTCTAATCTTAGTTTCATGATCTTGAGCTCTGACATTCCATTTTACTGTGGGAATGAATTTATATTCCTGGGCACGATATTACATGGTAAAAAAGTATTTTTCAAGTAAGTATAGTTCAAACAATATGCAATTTTAACTTTTCTCAAAAAACCTTTATTTCCGGATTTCATGTTTTCCTTTGTCAAGAAGTAAATCAATCTGTCCAATAAATCTTAAAAATTGTTGCTCATTTACGTATGACTGGAGCATGTAAAATACACGAAAAAACTAGAAATCAACTTCCTTAACCCTTCAATTGTCAATCTTCATTTATCTGTCCATTTTGTCAGAATAACCGTTACTCTGTGGGATATGGCATTTTTCGATGGGCGAATAGATCCAGATTATCTGGCACATTCATGCCATCTGACCAGAAACTACACTGTTGGCTATTTGACTCATTAGGTTTTTTTTTCTGACCAAGATTTTAAGGCATAGATGTGCAGGGTTATCTGGATCATCACTGTTCACACTTTCAATAGCATACAAATAAATAAAGTTTATGGATCATTTGTCTTCAAGGATCCTGTGCCCAAGATCATAAAACTAAATCAGGAGACCAGTCTCAAATCTCATGAATTTGACTGGTCGCCATTTCAGCCAATGAGATGCTTGAGATTTGAGACTGATCTCTGATGGTAAGATATTTACAAGTAAAATTCACAGTAACCAACAAGTTTCTGGTGGTAAAATATTTATAAGTATATTTCACAGGAACCGACAGGTTTCTGGTGGTAAGATATTTATAAGTGAATTTCACAGGAACCGACAAGTTTCTGGTGGTAAGATATTTATAAGTTAATTTCACAGGAACCGAAAAGTTTCTGATGGTAAGATATTTATTAGTGAATTTTTCAGGAACCAACACGTTTCTGATGGTAAGATATTTTAAAGTGAATTTCACAGGAACCGAAAAGTTTCAGGTGGCAAGGTTATAGATGCTTTTATGAATAAGTGGTTATCACAGACACACTATTTTCTTATTAGTGAGGAATACATGTTCTTTTAATGGAAACAAGCAAACTTCTAGCAGTAAGAAAAAAGTGTTTTCAACTGTTTCTCATTTAAATATTGAAAACAAATTTTATAAAGTAGTTTTTGTTGTTAAAATGTAAAACGTTTTTACCTTTTACCTATACTGATGACGGTGTCAAAATAATGCTGAAAGTTGCATTGCAAAAGTACAAAACAAGCAAATCAACAAAGAAAATTGGCATGTAATGGCAAGATACCTAGAAGATGACTATTACGTCGACAGACCGCTGTACAATGACTGAAATATTGTTCACAAAATGGGACTAAACACTAAACAAACAACCATCACAAACCTCTCGTGACATGTTCTATGAGCCGTTCCTGATCAGACTGCCGTCGTGGGGATTGCTCAAGATGTTCTACATTGATCTGGTTGATGGACCCTCCTGGTTACGATGCTTATGTTTCTCCTTATGTTGGGTAGGTTACGATTCACCTTGCTGTACAGGTCTTTGTTCTAGTTCTTGTCCCATTTAAAGGAACTGAACTCTGACTCCTCCGAATCTGTGCCAGCTTCAAGACATTAAACTGCCATGTCACAATACAAGGAGATATTTCAGTTTATGTAAAACTGACTGTTTCACAATCCTTGTTGATGCTGTGTTTAATGCCACTATTAAGCACTATTTCAGCAACATAGCAATAGTCAAATTACCTGTATTACTGCAATGCTGGGTTTCTAACCAGTGTGTACAAGATATATGCATGGCACTGAACAGTACCTTTCATGAAATCTAGTAGCATCTGACTGGTTTTATGATATTAAGTGTTGCTTTGGTAACCCCCTTCCCTTACCAACCCCTGTCAATTCATTAATAATGATTTAATTAATATTATCAAATGAATACAATGATAGAAATTACATGTACACCAAACTGCTATCAACAAAACTGTAACCTAACCTTCGGCAATCATACTTACTGCAGCCTATGCTTTAATTATCCTCCCACTTACCCCTTTTTAGACTATTCACTGACAATTGGAATATAAAGGGGCAAATAGAAAAATTAAACTAACACTGATTATTAGACTAGTGTGAACCACAAGGATGCCAATCAAACATGCCATTGAAATATGGAAAACAATATCCTGATTATTACTTTTAGGACAATCTGGATACAGAAAAAGCACACACAGAATAACCAGAGATGTAAAGCTAGCTGTACTACAGATTAAAGTTCTGCTCAAGGAGAACAAATATTGACAAACAGGGAAAGCGGGCAACTATGATGACCATCCTTAGTGATAGCCTCTGGATCATACAGTGTCCTGCTTGATATGACCTTGACCTTGGCACTTTTGATCGTAAGGTTTTCATTTGGTCTAGTTTGCAGCAAGTTTTTCCACCACTAGACACTTTGACCTCTGACCTATGTATTACATGGTGCATGTCATCAATGTAAGGCTGTTTCAACAAAGATATGATATTTGGACAAGCAAATTATCTCCCCCCTCATCAGATGACTATAATACTGCATAGCCTGTTGTTGTGATGTAACACAAAATTGGAGTTAATATCAACTTTTGAGACTAATAATAGAGAAAACTATTCTACATCAAAGTAGAGTTTGGTAATGACTGGTTAACTGGATATGATACAAAAGAAGGAAAAGCAGGGTGTAAAGCCAAGATAATTCATTGCTATTAAACACATATTTTCTTAACCTTTGTTTCCACAATAAGCATTTTAATGCATGTGCAACCAGTGTAGATCCAGATCAGCTGGCACATCCTTGCCGTCTGATCAAGATCTGCACACTTCTCTTTTTATCAGAAATAACCTGATAAATAAAAAAACAAACAGTGGCTGATCTGGATCTACATAGGTCACACAAGCGATAAAATGCAAATATATGGAGTAAAAGTTAATGTTATTAGTCTGGAATTGAACAAGACATGTCACACTACAATCAGCACACTGAATATTATGAATATTAAAAAGTGTACAAAAATTCAAAGGAAAGCGGAAATACTGTGAAATTTAATATGAGAGCCAATTTAAATACAATCTGCTAAAGTTTGCCTTAAAAGGGGTATGTACAGCAACAGACAGGAGTTTAGACTAAAACCGGATCATGTGAGTTCACAATAATTTTTTATAAGAAGTATCTGTAAATTTAATTAGCAAAACAAACTTTCCAAACATTAGGAGCAGCTAATTTGTTTTAAATGTAAAATTTGAAATTTTAAGCTGTTTTTGCTCAATTTGGTGAAAACGTATTCAAATTTATATATTTCTTGCACCACTTAATACTGACTGAATCATGTCCCCCACTGACTTAATTTGATGTCAGATGATGATGAAAATAAATGTAGGACAGTTTTTTAAATTACATGTTTAAACTTTGATCATGCTGCCAAATGACCATCTTCGAATGGTTGTACACATTATATTATTTAAATAGTCTTTTACATGTGTGTACCTTTCTCGTCTTTTCTGGAGTTGTATTTGATCCGATGAATTTTCCCTTGTGGAAGAGCATCATCCACTAGAGCATAGTCACTGTCTTGCAAAAACAGGGGGTCCTGAAACATAGACAAAACATCAAGTAAAGACCCCCGTCACAACCCGCCGTGCGTCTTATTTGTCCGTATGTGTTCTGCGAAGGTCACGTTCACGGCGTTTTTGGGTAGGACGTGGCAAGAGCAGAGAGGAAGCCCGTCACACTCACGGTTGCGCAAGGTGTATGTACGTGGCCCGCACGACACGTCTAGGTGTTAGCGGTTGCTATTATGATAAATATATAGAGGATATTTGTTTTTGTTTTCAGTGCGTGATCGAAAATTACTTTCACTCGTGACCGTAAGATTTTTATATTTTCACGAGTGGCGAAGCCACAAGTGAAATTATAAAAAAATCTTACGGTCACGAGTGAAATTAATTTTCGATCACGCACTGAAAAAAAACACACCAAATATTCTATTTATTTCATGCTTTCCAGTGTTTTAAGGGAAAAATTGAATAAATGAATATCATTTACAACTCTATGTACCACGTGGTGCGCCCAAATGTTTACCATTGTCTGCGTGTGAGAGACGCTATTCGAAATAGTTCCAAACAAAACCGATAACGATCATTAAAGCTTGCACAACTTTTGTTTTTTTTTATGACATAAGTGAACAATAATAAATTTTTAAGAAATATTTTCATATTTTTATTCAAACTGACAAATAATAATAGAAACAAAAAATTATCAATGAAAAATATTTCTCCGCGTCACGACGTGACCCAGAATTGACTTGTCGGCCATATTGTTAAATTCAGTCAGTGGAACGGTAAAACAATGTTCCAGTTTACTACGCTCTAAATAATGACTGGACATAGAGAAAAGTGTTTTTATATTTATCTTAATAAGTGGGTTATTCAATCGCTGTCATCTGATTCATTCATGCGGATACGCTTGAAGTTGAATCCTGACCAAACCAGAGAAGAAACAATGCGGGCCGGGAGAAAGTCGATGTGCATTGATTGTTTTAACAGCTGACATCTGCGAAATTGTCAGTTTTCAGAAATGGATGTGTTACTAAAATAAAACGACATGGAGCCATGAAGAGGGAATTAGCAAACATGCCATGCGAGAACATGCACAATTCCCCTGGGACCATAGAACGAAGCAGGTGCGGTGCGGTCGAACTTGCATAAATTCTACTTTCGGTTTCTTAGCTTTATCAGATAGCATGTTGGATAAAAAAAATTGCTGTGTTCGTCGCTCATCTTACTGTATTTATTGATGGAATTTACATTTTAAGGCCAGAGACTTGGATGGTTTGGTTTACAGGTATGTTTTCATCACAGAACCTTGTTATTAGTCTATTTCTGGAGCTGTTATAAAAGCAAACTGTGTTCAGAATAATATAAGACACTATAATGAAGAAAAAAACAGCTGAATTTATAATAAGCGAAAGAGATAAACATTAAAAAATATTTGGACATTCTGTTGGAAATTGTGAACTAGATCGAATACAATATGTTAAATGAGCCGAAAACAAAAGAAATATTTCTGCGTGGACTCTCGAGTCAAGCTTGGAAATCGCTTGAAAACTAAACCAACACTAACCTTATGCTGACAAGTGGAAATCAGGAACCAAGTTTGCAGATGATTTTATGAAAGACCGGCCTGAAGCCTTAAATTTAAAGAGGATTTGAAAAAGAAATAAAGTGAAAGCCGAGATGGACAAGGTAAATGATATATCGCAAAAATTACGCCAAAACATCAGAAACATACAAAGTCAAGACTCCTAAAAAAGAGGCCAGTGACAAGAGAGAAACTAGTCAAATTCGCTGCGGTGAACTTAGAAGACTTTAATTATAATAAGAAAAAAAAGACAGCTTGATAAAACTTCAAAACGCAAAATTGAAAAATATCGAACAATATACATGATATATTATTTCATATTTAAGTTCTATAATATATATATGGATTTTGGTAATGCTAGACATATTTATGTTCATATTGATCAGTGAAAATGACTAAAGTTTCATAGATAATTATATAATTTTAGTTTATTAAACTTAAAATTAACAGAAACGGCAACTTGCTTAACCCTTTTCTTCATAGATACACCTTTCTTGCTTGGGCAAACAATGTAGATCCAGATCAGCCAGCACATCTGTGTTGTCTGAAATCAGGATCTATACGTTTTGCTTTAAGAATCACCAGGTTACCAGGTTGTTTCTGAGGGATGCTTTTCTGAAAATTTAAATGTTTTTATTTTCACTTTAGATGTTTCAGCTATGTGTTTTGTACTTTAAATTATCGTTTATTATAATAATACAAAAAGACACCAGGCGAACCAAGAAAAGACTATTTTTATAGAGTTAACTGCGTAATTTTGCATGGTGACTTTTTGATATTTCGTGCAAAAAGGCATTGTTTTACACCCCATTATCAGTAAATATTTAATTATTTATATGTACATCTTATTTATTCCCTTGGTTTGTTTCCTCAACCCATGCTTTTGAGTTGTTGCATTTGTTTGGACAAGACTGTCCTAGATTTAACTCAATGTCCTTGAACATTGACATTTTGGAGTCACAAGCCTTTAAGCGTGGTCAATGGACCCAATCAAGCCTCTCAAAGTTGATGGCTCATACTCTGTAACATCTTTTTGGTAACACCCAAAATAAATTCACAGGGAAGGGTATTTAAAATGTCTGAGGGAATGAATTCAGGTTTTTTGACCTCGTTTTTTGACATGAAAAATGACAAAAAAGCCTCATCAATTTCCTTTTTGCTTTTTTTCTGGTTTTCCTTCAAATATTCATCACGACCAACAGACTTAAAGTTGTGATTTGCCACTTCAAAGAACCCATATTCTTCAGTGTCAAAGAAATTTTCAGAAATTTGTTTTATTTATTATTTATTTTGACATTTTCCAATTGAAATGAACATTTATAGCCAAATTCATCAATTTCTAGCCTAAATATGCCAATAAATTCTTCTAAAATCTTGTTTTTTTAAATATAGTGTAGCAGAAACACATTTGTTGTTGTTTGTTTGTTTACAATGTAGACGTACCGCCTCCACAATTGGCATGTATATTGTTTGTAAATAAAGGGAAGTAACTGTAGTGGGGCGCACTCAGGGGAAAAAGTAGTCCGGCACAATAAAAATTATATTTTATAATTTTCACCTGTCGTTTATCAGAATATAATCAACTGTTATATTACAGTAAAACACCGGAAAGCATGAAATAAATAAGGACGACCTATCGATGCTTAATATATATTTTATATACCGCAGAGGTCTTGGCGCACACCGTTGCGTTGTAAGTGCGGATCATGTACTTGCTCTGTAAGGTCCGCTAGAGTTCTGTGCGCGTTTAAGATAGTTGAACTGAGGAAGCACGGACCACGCATGGACCACGAAAAGACTCGCAGTCAGTGCGTTATGCGCTCGTGGACGTACAGGGCACGCACGTCACCCGTACTGGGGGTGAATCGTTTGTTCGTTTGTTTGATTAGTTAGGTTATTTCTGACCAAAATGCAACCAGTGCAGATCCTGATCAGATGGCACAGATGTGCATGCTGATCTGGATCTACACTGGTCGCACATGTGTAAAAATGCGTTTATATGGAGGAAAGGGATAGTTCAAACACTTCAATGAAAAAGCTCTACATGACCCACAAGTTTTTTCTCAGACTACGAAATGTCCGGAACAAAAATATCTGTGGATACTGTGTGAAATGTCATTTATATATTGATCTTACAGGGCATAATTTCTTTACAAAGACTGGTTATAACATTGTAAAGGTTAGCCCTAAACTACAAATTAGAAGTTGGTTATTGTTAATATGATAGCAATAAATGTTATTTTTATGATTTATATCAAACATTATAATTCTATATAAAAATTCCTAAAATTAACTGACTACATTTCACATAAAATGTAACAAAAGAATATAACAATCTCTTAATTCTTTAACTTAAATATTTTTTTTGCAAACTAATGATATAATTGACTGAAGTTTACTTGTTTTTGGGATTTGAATTTGGAGCAATGACAGAACATATTTCGTACAATTCATCGTTGGACCATACAATATCATCTGACTGTGTGCTGTCACGGGTGCGATGTTTTAGACTGTCGTACAGGGACTCTATAGCAACAAGCAGAAATATTATATCTCTGACACTACAAGTTATGATCATACAGCAGGAAGGTTACTTTCAAAATGTTACTTGGTTATTGGGTTAATAATCAAACCCTGAATTCGACACTGGTAGGACTTGTACATAAATGATTAACCCTTGGCTTAATGGTACAACTTTAAGAGATGGGCAACCAGTGTACATGTAGATCCACCTCAGCCTGCATATCCATGCATTTTGATCTGGATCTACACTATTTGTTTCTTGGTCAGAAATAACCTAATGAAACAATGCAAATCAGACTAAATGGATGTGCAGGTTAATGTTGTTTTACAGTGGTCGCCCATGTGATTAAAGGGATATAAGCCATGATACCATGAAGAACAGGGATAAGTAGCTAATGTTGTATCCTCAATATATAACGATGACTTAAAATCCATGAAATGAACTTGCATGTTCGCAGGCAGGATTTATTAATAAATATTACAATATAGTAATGATGCCTTAAAATGGTGAAATATGCATATCAGTAATCACCACACTCACAAAATACAGCCTCCCCAAGCAGCAAAAATGAAGAGATGAAAAAAGAGCATGTTGTTATAAGTATGTCAATTCAAATGAGACGATACAAACAATTAACGAAATAAACTTAAAATTAATAAAATGTACTTATCGTGAACTAATTTTGTGATTCTCTCCTGATTCTCTGTTTGCTCCTTGATTTTGTACAGCATTGCTTAGTATGGTACTACCAAAATTATATACAAAAAATTAATATCGATTTACACTATTTTATTTAAAAGAGGTCGGTTACCTAATGTCAATTTTTTTGTTTTGTCTGAAAACTTAAGGTTTTTATTGTTTGTTTGAAGTAGATAAAACGGAACTTGAGCGTCAACACGTACACGTGGTGAAATATTGCGAGCTGTCTCTAATAACCACAGTCTCTAGCCATCAATTTTACAACAAAAGAAAATAAGAGCCCTCATGACTTACCGTTGAGTAGAACAGCAACAGTTTCTGCTCTAGCTGCATTAGGCTGAACTAATGTTTTAACTTGTTCAGCTACAGCAGTTATATCTAGTTGATCTTGTTCAATGCTTGCCTTCATATCTATGTGTCTCTGTCGCACTTCTGCAGACAACCAATTTCCTGCATAACTTATTACTGTTGCAAGACGAATCCATTCTCTTGTGAAGGTAGCAGTATCCATCTTTGCTTCGGTTGCGTGCGCATGATAATTTTTTCTTAACTGACGAATGTCATGAACTCCTTTTCTTTCATTATCGTCAATATATCCGTTCAGATAGTTTAAAAGCAAATGGGAAAGTAGTGTTATATCAAAATCATTTATAGAAGCAACGTGTGGATTTGGTGGATATAAAGTGTCTTTTTGTACTTGAGTGAGATGTTTATCATTTAGTAATGCAGGTTCGGCTGAATTCAGAAACTGACATAATGCTTGGCCTTTTCTCTGGAGAGCTTTTTCGGTGATTTATCAGAGAAGGTCAGTTCCAACTTGCAGCAGTAGGAGGAGAAAACGAATATAGTATTCGTGTTCTTGGGTGATCATGTTTGATCTTTCCTCATCTTAAAAAAAAAGTTGTGTTTTATTGTCCGTATGCTTGTCTTCAGCAATTGTAAAAAAGAAATATGCAGATCAGGAATAGTCCCAACCGGAAAAACAGCCTCCACACGCAGCCAAAAGGTAAAAAGAAAAAAAGCATGAGTTAATAAGAGAATTAATTTAAATTAGACAATAAGATCAATTAACGATAAAAAGTACCACTGGGACTACCGCCTTGTAACGGTCAATGGTAAACAACTTGCCACTTGGGGTTTTAAACCAGGCTCTAGGTTGCACCAACATCACACTTGATCAAAAAGGTTCTCATATGTACAAACAAGTAAAAGTTGTCTTTAGCCAAAATATCAAATATTTTATTCTATTTGCTTAATTATATGTAAATAGGGAAATAGGATAAAATATTGGATATGATGTGGTAATTTCAATCAAGATAGCACATGATATCATTTATAAAATGTGATGTATGCCCTTAATTTGAATCCCCCATTATAATGTAGTTTGATTTTATCTTATTTACGACAGTCTGTTTGTTCAATTATAAACCTATTGGAGCAAGTTGAGGTTGGTGCACACTAGATCCAGGTTTAAAACCCCATTGGAGAATTGTTTTGCCACTGACCGTTCCAAGGCGGTGACAACGAAGGTTTTCTTTTTTGTTTATTGTTCGGACATGATTTCACATTAAAAAACTTTTATTTTTTTAAAGAAATGGGGACCATTCAACGGTGATCATGGAATGCGTATTAATATGAAAAAAAAACACATTAAAGGTTCCATGTTCACTGTCATGTGCACGCTGTCGATTAGGAAGGATCATAATTGTACTGTTTACTTGTAAAAATTGAGCAGCGTTCAACACATGGATAGGCGGCGTGGACAGTAATATGCATTTTCATTGTTGTTCCTGTACGTACACGTTAAATCAAACCTCCGATGTTGCACAGTGAAACCCCGATTTAAGACCGCCATTGGGACAGGGAAAAAGTGGTATCATATCCCTAAAAGAACTTCATGATTGTTTATGTAAGTGAACGAGGTAAGGTTGTGCTTTCTGAAACTGGCTGATTCTGACACGACTATTTTCTATTTTAAATTCCTTGTTTGTTGAATATACGGACACTAATCGTATTCCTTATGTAGATCATATTTCCAATACAATCAAAAACCGTTTTAAAGATTGCATTGATTACACCTGGTTTTCGTATTTGTTTGCTTTAGAATGCTTTCTTAATCATTTACAATTGTGAACTTCAAATCAATGTCATTCAATACGAACATTTTGTCAAAAATAATCCAGTCTTAAACAGAATGGGTATATTGAATCAGAACAAATATCATTAAGGTAATAAATATAAAATGTGTAAAACTTAACCATTTTAATTTATGTAATGAGTTGACATATTTTTATAACCATAGCATTTAAAATTTTCTTTCTATTTGGGTTATTGTCTTATTTCTCCAAGAATAAAGTACACACTCTTATTGATACGAGAAAAATGTCGCCTTTTTATTCTGCTAGGCGTTTGAAATAGAACCAACAAGCGCCGCAATACGACGAAACTAGGTTTTCAAAGACCTAGTACAGACATCCGAGTAGAATTCAAAGTTGTATCTTGATTTAAGCTACATACACTGAAAATTTGGTGTCAATAGGTCAAAGCAAACTCGAGTTATTACGCAGAAACTTAATTTCTATTTTTTATCAAAAGTGACATTGGCCTTGATCAAAGACATCTAAATAGCAATCTTAAATTGCGTCTTGATAAAAGCTACCTATGCACAAACTAAGGTGTCAATAGGTCAAAGCAAACTCAAGAAATTACGCGGAATATTGTATTTAAGCAACAGCGACCGTGACCTTGATCAAAGACATTTATGTACCCTGTAGCAATCCCAACTTACGTCTTGATAAAAGCTACACATAAACCAAGTTTGTCGTCAATAAATCACATTTTACCCAAGTAAATACATGGAACCCTAAGTTCTATTTTAGCAACAGTGACATTGACCTTGATCATAGCCAATAACGGATCAGTCTGTCAATTCATGAATAATTTTTCTAAAAGTTGTGGGTTAAAATGTGTTTTACTTTAACAGTCATGTGCATTAAGTTGTTTGATACTTATCAGGAAAAGAAAATTGTTGAAAAAATTGTTTATAAAGATCAGACTCGGTTATATGCTTTACCAAGCGTTTTCCCTTTTCGCGAAATTTAGCGTCGTTAACAACGCAAAGTAAAAGTGAATGCTCAATTGCTAAACAAACAGGCAATATGTTGAAACAAATCTGTTAGCTATTTGATGCTCAATCTGTTTACTATCTGCAACACCAATCATTTTAATATTGGATGTAGTATTTTATGAAAAGCGCTTTCCAAATAAATTGTATCAAGTTGTCCAAAAACGGATCTCGTCATTTTCTAGGAAGGGACTATCTCAAAGTTATTCAACACGTTTAAGAAAATGATACTAAATAAAAATTTCGGTTTGGAAACAAAAACATAATTAGTGTATGTGGTATTTATGGTATTAACATGAGTTTGAGTCTTTTCCAGTGTCTTTACATTATAGTTTTACTGACCAGAAACACCAACAACAGCTTCAAGATCAGCATACATGATACAGTTGTCTTCTTTAGTTTTTATTGAAGCTGAAGAAACTTGTGAACCTACTGCCAGTTTCCCACCATGGCCAGCTCCAAGTTCTGCTGCCAATCAATTTAATAATCTTTCATCCTGATAAAGTCATATTATATTAGAAAAAAATACCAGAAGATATTTCTATGAGCCTAAACATAGAATGAAAATGAAAGAAACAAATTGAGCTTATAGGTTCTTAAAAAAAGAATTTCCCTATAAAACATTTCTTTTTGAATTTACAGTTTTTTACGAATAACCGGGAGATATAAACATTGCATTTTATTTTCTTAAGTATTAATTATACCGTAAATTCAATTTTAATTCAAACTAAATTGGGATATTTTGGCCTTGGTTAATAATTGGCCACCCTTATGAAAAGGCCAAAATTAAACACACCAAAGTACAATGTATGTCACAGGTAAAAATTAAGCCCATTTAGTGCAACCACAATATAATACAATTTGGCTTTCGCATTTCGCCGACATTGACATTAATATGAACTAAGGCACTGCCTTTTATCGAGCTCTAGCTTTAATTATCTCGGATAATGATTTATATTAAAAAATAATTTGTTTCTAACATTTGTTAGCCTACGCCTACTCATGCACGATAACATTATGTGATTTTTGGAAAGAATTTAAGTCTACATCAACTTAATTCAGCTGGGCAACTGGCAATCTGGCTTTTACTAAACATTTGGGTTTTTAATGTGTAAACACAAAAATTAAGGCTTCTTGCTTGAATTTACAACCCAAATGTTTTCCATTACCTCAATTAATGCAATATTGAATATTGATAAATTCTTCATTGATACATGTAATTTCTAAATATTATGTCACATTGTCACATGTGCATGAAAATTAATATATTATTGTCTGAAAAATGAATTTTATTTTTAAAATGTTACCTTGATTACACTTGCATTTGTAACTTGCAATTGCACAAAATTGTCCCATGCTATTCAAAAAATATATATGCATGTATATGAATAAAGTTATAATCTAGACCTAAAAAGTACTGTTTTAATATACATGTACATCACATTAACACCACATTGAGACTTCAATATGTAGTGTGATACATCACCTAGATTTTGGGGCATATTTGTGCAAAGTCATTTGAAAATATCTCCAGGAATGACAATGACATAGGAATTTTCAGTTATTAACAACAGTAATTTGAAGCTATAGATGCTGTGTGAAAATATTGTGACAATATGGTACATATTTGGTGACAATAAGGTACATATTTGAGCCAAGTTACTTGAATGTGCATGATAGAATTACTTATTTAAGTTGAAAAATAGTTCAGCTATTGGGCCAAAATAGATGAAATAATCTCAATCAATTAAACATAAACATGTACAATGTCATGTAGTCTGATCATCCATATGTAACACTCCTTTACAGGTCTTAGAATCTGATTTGTTACAAAATGCTTCTGTATATCTATTTTCATTACATAAATGAATTGCGGTTGCCAATCAAATCATGAATTAAAACTGTTGTTGGTCCATTTTTTAAAATGTATAATAACAATGTAAAGAGATTATTGTTTGCAAAAATGAACACATCAATTAGCAATAAAAAATGCCATTATTCATAAACACTTTTGGATCTCTGTCTGGTAAGTATTGTATAAATGTAATATATACTGGAAAATGTGAATTTCAAATTCTGAAGCTCATTCCAGTTGGTATTTTCTTGATTTTGTATTTTTCATTGCAGAAATGTAGGCAAAACTACTTTAAAATAGGTAAATTTCTCTTTAAAAAGTACCATATATTAAAAAATGTAAACTTCTCTACTGTTACAATTGCTAAAACATAAACATACAAAAGAAAAAAATCATTGTTTTTATTATGAGTGCAATTTCCAGTTTTCTGTGTAAAAGTCCAGCTTAAGCAGATTCAAGTACCGGTATATTCAGTTTTTTACATGTATTTAAAGAGGCCAAAAACCCACTGACATGGCAAGAAATGTTTTCTTCCTCTTCACAGCAATCTACTTTTTTCAACAATTTAAATGATTATGAAAGCTTTGATTTTTTTATTTTCTAAAACACAACTTTTTGATGCTGAGCAAATTAAGTGACACCATGAATATTTAACAAAATTTGCAAAAATAAAACAAAACAAAACAGACACCTTGTAAATAGTGTATTTGATTATACATGTACCTCACATACATATTTTGATTATGAAATCATGTTGAAATGGGCACATGATAGAAAATATGGTAATAATAGAACACTTTTAATTCCCAAAATGAGCACTAACTTGATATTTGATGCTATTCTTGGTACACATGTATTCAGGTTTCTGGTCAAACTTTTTGGTCCCAACTGATGATAATATATTGGAGATTAACCCTTTCCTACATGTAAACACCTTTATGGCATGGAAAAACTGTGTAGATTCAGATCAGCCAGCACATCCATGATGTCTGATCAGGACCTGCAACGTTCACTTGTTTAAATCATTAGGTTATTTCTGACCAAAAAGCGAACAGTGCAGATCCTGATCAGATGTGCCAGCTAATCTGGATCTACAATGGTCTCACATAGGTAAAAAGGCATGTCTGTAGAGTAAAAGGGTAAATTTCTCTTTTATTTAAAATCTCATATCACTGTGTATTAAAATTAAAAAGGTAATACTCAGTAGTTACTTTGAGAAAATTATTGTCTATAAAATTTAAAAAACCTGAAATTTCATACATTTAGGACAATCTGTCATGTATTTGGCCAAAATATAAAAAAAATCAATTGTTTCTGGAGGTACCATGTCAAAGAGGCCACAAGTCAATTCAGGCAGTACTTGTAAGTCTATTGTATATGGCAATCACTGTAAAGAGTTCCGTTTTGTTTTTAGATTTACACAAGCTTTTAAAAAATAGTATCATTGTTTAATTGATATCTAAAATTGTGCTTGTCATCCTGAAACCCAAGAACAAATAAAAACATCATCTGATTGTCATTTTTGCTTTAAAAATTGGACTGTCATCAAAAAGTAAATTAATTTATGTTACAGTCATAATCTCTTCCCTACACCTACCCAAGGTGTTGATTCAATCAGTTTTGTCAGGGTGTCACAATGTTATATAAGATCACAATTTACAACACTTGCAGTAAAAGTCAGAGATGCTAATGCAATCAAAGGTGTCAAATTTAATAAATAAATACATTTATTTCTAAACCAATTTCCATGTTGGACAATGCAAAATACACAGCTTATGTTGCAACCATCAATATTTGATTCTGTGCTAGTGTAGACCTAGTGACTTTTGTAGACTAAGGTCATTGATCAAAAGAGCATATTGACATATAAATGATGTCTTTTCTTTTGTTGCAACATTTTGTTAATTGTTTTCCCACCTGTTTAGTCATGATAGTCTTTGACAAAAATCCGGAAAAAGTACATGTTGCTTTGTACAAAATGTCCAATCTATGAAGCAACTTGTTCATGAAAAATATTTCATAAAACATCATAAACTGACATAGAACATATTAACACAATGATACTAAAAACTTTTTAAATAAAATAAAAACGTGGCCTATTTTTGAGGCCTATTTGAGCTTTTTCAAAATAAAGTGTGGCTCATTTGACTTGTTTGTGGCCTATTGACTGTAATCCATATACCAATTCCATGGTATTTGCTCATAAATTTGGTGTGAATAGACTGATAACGATCCCAATCTATCAACCAAAACAATAAACATTAGAGTCTATATCTTTATGCAGTGCAGACCCAGTGTAGACCCTCATTTTTTTTTAGGGGGGGGGGGGGGGGTAGGGCGGCGGCCAGTTTCTTTTTTTAGAATACACGGTCAGTCTTCAAAGCCCCTGTGGTGTAGATTTGCTCTTGTGCCATGTGTTTTATAAGAATAAATAAAACTTTTAAAAGAAATCTCATACCTCGTGTTCAGTACTCTCACAAACAATACCTTCGACTGCCATGAGCTCTGTGAATGACGAACATGACAAGTGACAAAAAACTCTTATACAAAACTGAATTGTGGCACTGGTCTACGCTAAGCTCAGTGTGTCTCACACTGTGACTGTGAGTGACTGAACATTGCGAGGTCCATTTCACAATGCAACTTCACATAAAAGTTGGTTCTCACCAGCCTTACATCTTGTTTTCAAGAGAAACTCCATGCATCTGATTGTTCCGTCACTGGGCCTTATGCTCCTTTGAATTTAAAGGCCTAATAATCCACTGACAAGCTACCATTCAGTAGTTTTCAACTTGATTTCTTCAGTCTAATTTCTAAAAATGGCCGATTGCTATTGGTTACATAGACTCTTTCTCCGTCGTTATCAGAAAATAAACGACTGTTGTAAACCAAAATGTAGAGGCCTCTGATTGGCTGCTGGATGACGTCACACTTGCTCTGAGTATCTATTTTAAAAACTCTCTCTCAAGCTGCTTATCAACAAGGCTTATTGCTCATCGCAATAATTCATGATAAACCATGACATTGATAAAGCATGATCGGGTAAATATGCACTATTTGTGATTAAGATTAGAAACAGAACAGCTTATACTTTATAAACCAGCAACAAGAAGGTGTAAACAGCGCACTGAACAACATTTTGTGGCAAACATTGTGCAGCATTTGTGCATCTCGAAGGTTTAACATATCACAGTAATGTAGGCATTCCAAACATATGTATTGCAATAAATCAGTTACCAGGTTAAGTGGCATCAAATTGCTATCAGCTACCCAGTTGGGATAATGGTAAACATACATCTGTAATATGACTCCAAGTTCATTGTATTTTTAAACCTAACACTAGCTGGTGTTGTTATGTACTTGTAAACGTGGGGAATACCGCCTAATTTAAACCTCAAGGAAAGATAATTGAAACTCGCTAAGGATTCTTTGGCGGTTATAGCCGCCAGACAAAATTGGTTTACTACTGTCGCTGTCTGCTGAAAGTACAGACATGCGCAGTGAAACAGTCAATTGGTTACAACGAACGACAACCTACTCTCTAAACTGACGATTTAGTTTTTTTGCTTTCCAAAACGCTAGTCCGATAACAATGCTACCGAATAATAAGTTTTTATTTTTAAAGATATTTTGCAATTAGCGATTTATAAAAATAAAACCAATAACAAAATTTGTCAAAACAATACTTTGCCGTAAGTTTTTACCGGTCAGGTTTTTTCCCGTGTTTACATGCCCTTATGCTTTGCACAGCCAGTAACCAGCGCAAACGGAAGGACATCGTTTTTTTTAGCTTAGTGAAGGGCATTCCTGCGACCTTAAGACGAGCTTAACGCTAGGGTCGCTTCGCGACCCGAGCTAGAGCTCGATATTAATTGCTTTAAAAACTTTTAAATTTCAATTAAGTTGGATTATTGTGTTCACAACAAATGTTGTGAAATTGTCGATCTTAAAATATTTCGTGCATAACACATGACAAAATAACGTATCTATGTTAATATTTCGCCACACAATGATAAATGGCCAAAACTTAACCGTCCAAAATAAAACACAGACATCAAGGGGCGAAATGTCCAAAATATCACGACTCCAAAATATCCCAATTTACGGTATATCTTTATCTTACAAGTGTTTTAAATAGTTACTGAAATATTTGCTAGAAAAATGAAAACATTTGACTGTTTAATATAATTACTGTGTTTACAGTAAACAAAAAGACACGTGAAGTGTTAAATTATACAGATCTTAAAGGAATCAAATGCTAAACATTTTCCCAACCCAATCGGAAATGTTTCTGCTTTTAGTTTTTCTTACTCGCCTTTGAACTGTGAATTCGTTTTAATTTGATGTATGAATTATGTTTGTTTTGTACGATATACGTCTTATATTTACAAATGTACGCGCAAAATTATGTCCAAGCGTTCGAAGTTTTATCAATAGATCTGTATATGAAAACCAATTCCACGGTAATGAACAACTTATCGAAAATTAAAAATGAAATGCAATTACCTTTTAGTTGACTGTAATAATCCTGACGCACTTCCGTAATGTGTGTAAGGTCTCGCTTTAAATAGCATTTACGGATCATATATGGATCATATTTCACGATTTGATCAATAACAATTTAACAAACTTAAACTTAAGGTAATTCGTTAAAATCATGAATAGATCTTTATGATTTATTACATTTTACAATTGTTTTTGTTTAAGAAGGCATTTAACGCGTTAAGGCATATCCGCCTAAATGCCTATATATGTGTTTCTATCGCGTTGGTTAAAAGTCATTCACCATCATCATTGTACTTCCGTCGATAAAAAAAGAAAATCAAAAGCACTCTATCGGAAAATGCAGTTCAATAAACCTTTACGCAAAAAAATGTTACATGCACGTGAGAGCGATTTTAAAATTGGGGTCGCTGAAAAGATGATTTTGGATGCATTGCAGTGACATGTCGATATAAAATGTTAACTATTTAAAATACAAGTATAATATTATGTAGTCATTGGATATGTAAAAAAAACTGAAATCATTTGTGTACTGAAATACTGAAAGTTACAATAAGATCACAGTTCATAAGTAAGAAATATATTCTATTCTTTCTATAATATATAACTTAATAATAATAATTGTACAGAGCTCGGATAACAAAAGATGCATATTACCTTTTTGTATCATTACATCCAGAAAAGAAACTGCATTTTCTGAAATGGTGTGCGAAAATTGAATATTTGGATGAAAAGCGTTCAAATCATCAATAAATGTTTTTAAATCATTTAAAGAACCATCCCAGATCATAAAAATATCATCTAAAAATCGGTACCAAATGGTAGGTTTGACAGTTCTCGAGTTTATCAAGTCTTTCTCAAGCTTACCCATAAATAATGATGCATACGATGGTGCCATGGGGCTGCCCATCGCAGTACCCATTCGTTGAATAAAATAATCATTATCAAATTTGAAATAATTATTTTCTAAAACAGTCCTAATAAGAGAACATATGTGATCACTTTATAAAGAACCTGTCGAATTACCATTGCTTACGAATTATCTACATGCATTAATTCTATCGTCATGTGGGGGATAATTGTGTATAAACTAGATACATCAAGAGTCACCAATAACGAGTTTTTGCTTCTGAATTTCACATGCTTAATCTTATTAATAAAGTCTGTCGTGTCTCTTAAATATGATGATAAATTTTGCATTTTAGGTTTCAGAACATAGTCTTAATATTTGGAAACATTATCGGTAGCAGAACTGCAACCTGAGACAATAGGTCTACCCGGATATTTTAAAGGAAGTGATATGTCTGGGATTTTGTGAATTTTAGGTAATACAAAATATTATATAAAATTGCGGAGTGCGTATGTTTAAAGGAAAAATGTCAAATTCATCGCCAATACTGTTATTTTGACTTTCAATATTTTCAACACAATTAACAATTTTGTCTTTAATTAAATCCGTCGGATCACCAGTTAATTTTTCATAGTATTTATGATCATTAAGGTGTCTTAACATTTCTTTTTTGTAATCGTCTTTATTCATAATTACAATAGTATTTGATTTGTCGGCTTTTTAATGATAATAATTTCATCTATGGCCAGGTTTGTAAAGCATTAAATTCATCCTTGGAAATATTACTGTATCGTTTGTTTTTATTTTCTGAGTGTAAAATTTCTTGTGTTATTGCTTCTATATAAAAATCTAAATAAATACCCCGACCGCTAGATGGTGTAAATGTTGACTGTTTCTTGTTAAAAAAAGGGGTGATCGCGCTAAACATCGCTGTCACAGGTACTATCATCTTTATTTCCTTTGTTATTAAAAAATTCTTTTAATCTTAATCTGCGGGTGAATTTAAATATATCTTCTGCTAATTTAACTTTTTTCGTGATATTTTTTTTTGGGTCAAAAATTTTAACCGTTACCTAGTAAAATATATTCTTCATCAGTAATTTTACGCGATGATAAATTTAAAACTGTTTTCTTCCCTTTTTGAATTTGTAGTTGTTTCTTTTTGTATTTCTTCCATGATGTACCTTTCTCCATTCTGATGAATCTTTATTTCTTTGAGTCTTTGGTTCATTACTCTGGACGTTTCCTGGAGTAGCACCATCATTGATTCCATCAGCGTATCTAGTTTCACCTGAATATGGGTGGATAATTTCGCCCTGTTCTTTACGGCCTCCGTAACTTTTTTCAAGTTGTTTTGGGGAGACTAATTGGTGAGCCACAACAGCTATATACTTCATCGTCAAGCGAGGTATATCTCCTATTCTGAAGAAGCAATAACTTTAAATATCGGTATTTTGCTTCATCCTTTTACATATGAAAATAAACTGTTCAGATACTAAAAACCATAAAAAAATATAAAATACTTTAGTTTTGCCACTGAACCCATTAGCATACTCCGTTTCGGTTTTTGATCGTTGCGACTTGCTTTTGAAATTTTAAAGGCCTCCTCACACATAGGCGAATCCATTCAACGCAGACTGACGAATTCGGTAAATTTGTCAAAATTTGCGAATTTTGAACGAAAATTTTCGAAAATTTATTACATAATTTGAAATATAACGAAAGGCAAACGTAAACGTTTACTCTTTCGTAAAGCAACGTACGGCATCGGAAGCGTGCGCAAAACTGCGCTTCGGTTCGCATATTTGCGTTCCTATTCGCTAAAGGAAATAACAAAGATTGTTTGCGCGACCCAACGCATTTTAGCGAGAAACAGTTACCCTTCGACACCCTTCGTAAATCATTAGCAACTAATAGCAACTACGTTTGCCTTTCTATATATTTCAAATTATGTAATAAATTTTCGAAAAGTTTCTTTCAAAATTCGCAAGTTTTGACAAATTTTCTAGTACAACAACCTTACACTTCTGCCATCAAATTGTTCTATAACCAATATATAAGCTACTTAATTTTTACTTTAGTTACATGAAATATATGACTCAGTTATCTGATATTAAAAACGTTATAAAAGTATTTGTATTGGTCTAACATATTTCGGTACTGTTTAGATTTGGTAAAACATTGAAACCTGTGTAGGCATTATTTTAGCAGTGTCAGTACTCAGATAAGCAAACCTTACCACAAATAGAATGTTATAACAGAACCCAGTCTGTATTTTTCGAGTTGGATATGTAAACAATATCACGCGAGATTTAAGGCCGAGCGTGATGTGGTTTACGTAGGCAACGAGAAAGAAAAATAATTGAATCTACTGACTGCATTCTGTCATAATGTTCCTTTCATTTTATAGCCTTATCGTTCTAAACAAATTTGAATATATTAAACATCAAATTTTCAGTCAACAACGTCGTTTACATAATCACGATAAATATAGAAATTAAAATAGTAAGTCAATAGTAAATTTATGAATTGCGTTAACAAAATGACTGGTTAAAGAACGACGGAAATTTCCTTTTTTTGGAGTTTGGTAAGTGCCCAAGGGTTCCGGAAAATTAACGACCAGAAAACAAAATGAAGTTTGACGTAGTTATTACGTCGCATATAACATATGCAACTTTAGAAAAACAGAATCAGAAAAACACACTGTTGGATACGGATTTGCTGAACTACCTCGTTCTTTCAATCTTTCGGATATGTACTATGCAAATCATTCATGGGTATAAAATAAAATAAGAAATTGAGAGAGTTTAAATCAGTTTTGAAAGATATAAAAAAAAAAACGACCAGCTACATTGTAAACATTTACTTCAAGACATATCACACAGTCAACAGATCATTTACCTCGAAAGTTTAGCAATATTTTCATTTAAAATGCATTATTGTTTAATATCTCTAACACCAATATATAAAATTCATTTCGTAACATACACAATTTTATATTACACATATTTCATACAGGATACAGACAGTTAAACTGAATTGAGTAGTAAAGAAAGATACCGGTATATTAAAAACGAAACTGGCAGTGAAAATTGTGTACTCTTTTATCACTGCAAAAATTACTACCTCGTCTTACCTATGGTTATGATAGTAGATACGTTTCCTTTATAGTTACAATGTACTTTAATGGAGACGTATAGTTTGCACATCATTGAAAATAAATGATACCATCAATAATACTAAAATTTTTAACAAAATATTCCTTATACACTAACAGCTTAACAAAAGCAAATAATTGGATAGTTTTTTTTCTCACTGGAATTTCATAATTTTGAGTCATCATTTCTATAAAAACTTCATATGAATAAAAAGGTAAATTAAAAAGGAAATTATATCTTAAAATGTTTCATTTACTAATAAAAAGCAGGCTTAAATTTGTTGTAAACATAATATATAATATTGTCAAAATTTTGACTGATAGAATGTATGAAATATTCATCGAAATTGTGCATTGACTAAAATCGGTAAACAAATTCCTATGTGTAACACTCGGAGGATAATGATTTTAATATGGTATTAATTTTAATTTATGTGTTATAGGTAAATAAGTTTTAAAATTCATGAAAGATTCGTTTCAACAAAAATACATTTACACAAAAACTTAAAATTTAAGCATAAGAAGTATAAGTTGTAACATATTATAGTGTAACATAAGATACTTTACGAAATGTAAAATTTTCCGTTTAATTAAAAAGCTCTTTCTGAAACAGGTGAAATATGCAACTCAGAAGAAAGCAGCCTCCCCACACCGCTAAGAAGAGAGGAGAAAGAGAGCATGGTTTATAAAATGATCAGCTTCGCATCAGACACCATAAACATATCATATCAACACAAAAGTACAAGTTGTCTCGGTGATATAACTCCAACCCATCCATCAGCTCAACAAAGATACATGCAAAAGCACACAAACAAGAAAAAACCTTAGAACCTTATAGCATTGCAAAGCCAAACGGGCGGGTACTCAATGATCTTACCGAGACCAGAGCTCCCGGAGTCAAATAAGCAAGAACACGATGACAGGGATAAAAAGAAACAAATAGAGCTTCTAGGTTCTTATAAAAGATTTCCCCACAAACCTTCATAAACTCTAAAACCCCTGCCGCCGACGTGCAACAAAAGAGGTAATCATAATGATAAACTGTAGATGGGTTAATCACCAGGCCTGGAGAGCGGTGAAATATATCATGTTGGTAACCTTTCTTTTTAAATTTACAGATGGTTTGTACGAATATCCGGGATAAATTAACATTGCCTTTTATCTTCTTTAGTTTATAAATTAAATATCCATTAAAACTGACTGTAAAATACATTGTTGCATTAGTGATTTTAAACTGCACCTGTTTTTTTTAAATTAAATCTGGGTATCGGCGATAAAACTTGCAAAAGGTGTTTTTTAATTTGTGATGCCGATAACCTTGTTTGAAAATATGTTCTGTTATGCAAAGATTTTGTTCATTGAAATCATAAACAGCATTGCAAGCTCTAGAAAAGCAAACAAGCTGTCAGATATAAACCCCGTAAGATATTGCACGAGGAACATATCCGTCTAAAAAAGGAAAATTTACTATAAATAAAATTAAAATCATCTCTTGTATCATAATTATATTTTTGAAGTGACGTAACCATTTTCAATGGATATATTTAGATCAAGAAAATGTGTTTGCTTTTCTGAAGTGTTCGCTTTATTAAGCAGTAGTTCTTTAGGAGAAATTTTGTAAACCAGTGATGGAAAATGGCTATTATCTATATTAAATTTTAATAAACCATCAAGGTACCTCGTGGTTTTGTTAAAAGCTTTAATAATATCATCTTGATGTTCGGTAGAAAGAGATAACATAAAGTCTCTTTCATAACAGTATAAAAACAGATCAGCAACAAGGGGATGCAAAATACGTGCCCATTGGGATGGCTATAACTTGTTTATTAACAGAGATACCGAATCTAACAAATGTTATCAAGTAAAAAAGTAAGCGACTCTACTAGGTCTTGACAAGTCCATAAAGAATAATTATCATAAGAACTATCTGCCCTATGTTCATTTCAAGCGAAAAAAGTTTTATTTTCTGTAGCACGCGTTTTCTCAAGAGTTTATTTCTTTCTAGATGATTTATAAGATGCTTTGTTGTATTTTTTCGATTTAAGGTAATTGTCTCTTCCAATTATATGTATTAACTTGCGTACATTTAACCAGAAATTTGTCTGACTGTATTACATTTAAACACTTATTTTTATTAAGGTTTATATAATATTAAAAATATTTTCCTAATAAAACACAAATGACACTGTGTTAATATAATAAGCAATGTTTCGTACGTCTTATTATACTTAATCAAATTATAAAGAAAAATTACATCCACGGACCCCTTGAACCCCTAAGCAATTTAAATAGCAATAATTGAATAATATCCGATATAGTCAGCTTCCGTGTCTAAGGATGCTTTTTGTTGTCCCTAACATACTGCTCAAAAACACATTATAGTCAGGAATAACATTTGATTATTAATCAAATCAGAATAGACGGACAGCAGGCTATGAATAAGATATTTTATGATGCTTACACCATGACAATTCTTTGCAAGTACACAATTGTCTTTCTACAAACACTTAAACTGACCCCAAACAGGTTTTCATATGAACAAACAAGTACAAGTTGTCTTGGTGAAATAACTCCAACCCATCCATCAGCTCAACAATGTTGTATGCAAAGCACACAAATAAATAAAACATAAGAAGCTGATTAATTTACAGAATTGCAAAGCAAAAGAGTGGGTTCTCAATGATCTAACCTAGACCATAACCCATGGAGTAAAATCAGCAAGAACATGATGGCAGGAATAAAGGATCGATCTTCTAGGTTCGTTTACAAGATTTCCCAATAAACCTTTATAAACTCTTAAACCCTAGCCACCGTCGTGAACCACAAAATAGAAATCGATACCATACTTTAAAATAAACAACATTAACTATTATGATATCTTATCTCATATTGCTTTTCTTCATAGATTTGAGGCAATTTGAATCTGCTGGTTTGAAAACTTTGTAACATTATGGTTAAATTTTCTAGATACGTACAAAAAAGCTTTCAAAATTAAAATAATATAAAAAAGAAGGGTTAAGATAGATGAAAAGGGAACTTTGAAGACCCTCGAACACGAAAATATGAAAATATTGCAGGCTCGGTTTGATTGAGCCTGTTCATGGGCAGCAATGGAAATAGAAAGTTTCAATCAACGTCTAATATGAGTACAAATAACTTAAAGATTTGACTGAAAGCGTTAATGAAAAACCGACATTCATTTAATAGTTCTAAAAATCATAACGATTTGAAATGTTATTTTACAGTATAAGGCATGAAATAATATGTTTTCTCTTTTTAATGAATTAACATCTGAGTAAATAATATGTTAATTGTATGTACAACAAAGCAATAAAATACATTTACCAAAGCAAAAGACAATCTTGAAAAAATGATGGCGTGATAAATTTATTTTATTTCGTTTCTGCCGTTTACAAAATATCTTCATTTATCTGACCATCCATGTTTATCTTTGAGGTATAAAACGATAAACTCATATAAAATGGCATTAATCTTATTTGAATAAATGCCGTTCACTTAACAAAGAATCTTCTTTAAAAATCTATGCATTCATTTTTCATTTTTTGTTGTAGTTTTTTTTTAAAGAAACGAGATATTGAAAACGGATGTTGGATTGCGTTAGGCTGAGTACAACTTAAGACAAACACATCAGTATAAATACACAATTTCAAAAAAAACATGCCCACACATATAGTAATAAATTCAAAATAATCATTAACATATGACACTGACAACTTTAATTGACTTGAACTCATCGAGATTTATCTTCAAAGTAAAATTCAAATGGGTATAGAAGCATGTAAAACGAACCCAACACAACTGCAAGCGTTACAACAACCTAAATTACGACAGGAGAAATCTTCAATAAATGAAAAATTCCAGCTCAAGTTATTAATTAAAGATTTTGTGTCTTCGTTGCCACCTTAAACCATTCTCTTATGAAACAGAAATATATATTAGCAATAAATGGATTATTGCTGTCCAATCTATCAGTGATGCTTGTTTTGGTTCAGTCAACACTGATTTTAAATTTTGCTATATGTAAAGTATGTGCAGTAACAATTCACTCTCTGATGAAGAAGCCAGTGTTTAAACGTGTGTACTATTAAGCTCTTCAGTTTGAATATTGATAGTATATCCTTAACACTATAATCACGTTATCAGATTATTAGTTTGTGTCAGACAAATCTGTTATGAAAGTATTGATATCCTTTTTTCCAATCAAACATACACTTTGTAACCTAACCAAGTATACCTTTATCGAGCAATTTGTGTCTATTTGAACTGAAATTTCCCATTTTGCTTAGCATTAGGCATGCCACTGGAAAACGTCAGAATCAGCAACAAATTTGCAGTTTCTTACTTGTAAATATACCAACTGCAAAATATGCTATCATTTGAACAGATCTACTGCTAGTTCCGGCTCACAAGCCTTTACCCACTCGTAGATGGACGACATCTTTGAAGCTTCTTCAAACAGAAAGTCTGTTCTGAATCCATGTTGAAGTGCCTTAGGGAGATGAAAGTAAAAATCTGGATGTCCACGTGTCAACATCCCGACAACCTTATTTTTCGAGCCAAGAGTTGTTATCGCTGGGGCTCCAGAAGCGCCGTGTTGCATAAAACAGTGAAAAAGAAACTTTCCTGTCGTATTTATACCTCGGTAACCAATATTTACCAAAACCGGATCACCTCCTATTACTTTCAAAGCAGTTCTGTAACCGCTTTTGTTCTCTTCCAACCATTGTTCAGCTTCAGTTTCCAAAGTTCGCAAAGCATTTGCTGAAATTAATTTACAGTCAGGATCAAGGGTCTTTTCCATTTTGCCTGGATGTCCATACCCTATCAGAGATACACTTTTCACCTCAAAGCAAAAATCAGTAATATCCTTATCCAGTTCCAGTGCTTCAGGAAGATGTTCGTCTGGGTCGGATATTTCAAGTATGACAACATCTAAAATCGCGTTGAAAATCTTTCGGCTTGTAAGATGGTACACCTTTCTTTGTGGTAATAACAACGAACTGTTGAAATCAACACAAACTTCGTTGTTTTCTAGATCTGAAATTATAAATTAAGCATTTTAATACATGATTTAAGAATATAATCAATTTAAAAGACAATCTTTGTTGTGTTTTTTTGTATGACGATTCTTGATATGCATTTTTCACTTTGTTTTATTGTACATTTTCAAATGACTGACATGTAAAGCAAATTAAACAACCAGGGCCTAAGATCATAAAGCTGAGATTGAAGACCAGTCTCAATCTCAAGCATCTGTTTGGCTAAAATGGAGAAAAGTCCCAATTCCAGCCAATCAGATGCTTGAGATTTGAGACTGGTCTCCTGTTTTAGTTTTAGGATCTTCGGCCCAAGACTTCGTTGACAAAACTTTTAATGTAGCGCCGCAAAAATCTTTTGCCTTCAATGTAAAGACCATTTAGTCGAAAAATATTGCTGCAAATCTAAAGTTGTTTTACATTTCAAAAGAGCTATCACTTAAGTCATTTATATCATATATAACCCTTTCACGGAAACAAGAACACTGTGACATAAGAAGCTATGGTAACTGACTTATGGTTAACTTTAAATTAGGAATTTAATTTTTTCTGGAATAAGGTTAATACAATTAAGCGTTTATTCCTTGGGCTACAGACATATCGTGATTATTAAGGTTTAATATATATTGTAAGTTTTTCTTTATATCAGGTTTTACATGCTGTGTTGCGGCTATAAAAGAAGGTCGCCTTACTTCAATAAGTATAGTTATCAGTTTCAATTATCTCCATTGATGGTAATATGCTGATTTCAAACCATGCAGAATGTTAATCATTGAGGGTGGCAGTATATAGATATAATTGAACTATCCTCGATGAGAATTCAGATGGTATATACTGTTTCTGTCTGTTGCATGGTTGGCCGAGCACTGCCCATTAATTTGTATGGCTTTCGGATAATCTATACATTTCTATAGTTAATCTTACTTCGATAATTTAAAAAGTAATTGATTTTGTTTAACTTGTCAAAGCCGTTTGTATAACATGTTGAAGTTGAAATATCTTAAAAAATGAAATATGCATATCAGGAATAGCCACATCCAGCATACACAGCCTCCCCACACAGCCAAAAAGTAGAGGGGAAAAGAGAGCATGGTATTGGTATATGAGAGAATTTGGGTGGTTGGGGAGGGTAGTGAAAAGTGAACGTAAATAGCAATCCCTGAGGGATGAAAAGATAACAGTATTGATTGAATGTACGGGGAGACGTTTTACGGCCGCCACACAGCACAAACAAAACTACTGTGATTGTAAAAAAATGAAATACGCATATCAGGAATAGCCACATCCAGCATACACAGCCTCCCCACACAGCCAAAAAGTAGAGAGGAAAAGAGAGCATGGTATTGGTATATTAGAGAATTTGGGTGGTTGGGGAGGGTAAAGAATTTAGTCACTGTAAATAGACGAAATATCTTTGACGTCATTAGGAGTTACAGATTTTCAATGTTCAGCTACAGGTCATCGAAGTTTTTTATAATTATGAAGACGTGAGACTAATATAATCTGCAAAAGCGGTCTAAGACCGTTTAAGTCCGTTCGCCCGCTCAACCATCTCCTTTATACCCCCTTAACACTTTGTTTTGTTTTACTGCAAAATTCATTTAGTGTTTAAATAATGAACATATCCTGAATTTTTGCGAACTTGATTTAATAACGAAATGAAATAAATAATCTTTCCATTAGTTGTAAAATCGAAATATGCGTTTTAGAAATAAGACACATTCAGAAAACTATTTGCACATACTCTAATATCAATTCTTAATATATAACTTTAATTCAATTGAATGAATAGTACAGAATGTCATTTCTTCAGTTCAAATCCTATCGCTGCAACAATTTGTTTGACATACTGCTTTTTTCAAGAAAGAAAAAAGACGTACCGTTGATCCTGTTTAAACAATGCAAGGCTGTCATCAGAAACTTGCTGCCCACTCTAAAGACAGTTCCACAAGGTCGGACGTTGTCAATCAAAAGCCCAACAGATCTCATTCCCTCACGAAGCATGTGAACAACCTTCTCAGACATAGTGTCATCTACTCTCTTTCTTAGCGGGTATCCTACAGAATTATCACCACCAACAATGCTGTCCGAAATATCTGGAGGAAAAGAACATTACAATTGTACATGGATCGTCTAATATGCGAGCGAATGTGTAACCTTGACGAAATAAAGTTAAATGCTGTTGTTGAAACTACATAATAACCAATGTCAATTTTTACTGATTACAAAAAACGTTTTTGTCTTTTGTTTCACACTTAATTCTACCCAATACGCCTGATATTTAATATATATAATTATAAAATATTTTCAGGAGTTATCAGATAAACTTTTTTTATTTGTCATGGTAGCGTAATTAACATTGCGTGGTTAGGCGCTGTCGCTATGGGATTAGTCCCGAGTAGGGACAATATCATTTCAAATTCACAGTGTCGCTATTTGTGCAGTGTGGCGGCCGTAAAAAGTCTAGCCGTACAAATAGTCAAATCTTTCATCAGTAAATAATAGGTTTCCGGTGCATTGTAGTGATAAGTAAGTTTATTAGCGTTATCCGATTAACCTTTTTGGTGGTTGTCCCGATTAGCTCAATAGGTAGCGTTATTGACATTGCATCGCCAGGCTCTGTCGCCCTACGGGTTCGCTCCCCATTAGGGGCAATAATATCACATAATTTACTGGAAAACAAGCTTATCAGCCCCACTGAAAACCCGTTTTCAAACAAAAACTAAGAAAACTGTTTCGCTAGTTTAATCGCAACGTTTTTACTAAGTGCTTTTACACTGAAAATGTTACTACTTTATTATTTTACGATATTCCGAATTTGCATTTTTTATACAAATGTATGATAACTAACCTTGGTTATGTATCCAAAACCGAATTTCACTTGAAGTGATTATATGACAGCCAGTATGCACAGAACACCGCCGATTCTTTTGTTTTAAAAGCTCATCAAATGGAATCATATTTTCAATTGCATTAGCGTCGTCTTGGGGACATTTCCAAAACACAGTTATTTGAAATCTTTCTTTGATTTCTTGATTCAGTGTCCTTTCAATGAAGTTTTTGGCTGCTGCACATATATGTTGATCAGGTTCCTCCTTACCACTCAAACTGTATCTATTTATCCACATTTGGATACCATTGTTGACGAAAAGCAAACTTAGAAAATGTTCACGGTCTTCCATTTCAAATTGTGCAAAGCCGCAAAATAATGCCAATTTTCCCTCTAAGGTAGCAGGTCTCCATCGGCCAAAACATGCAACTATTAATTTGTTGAAAAGATGTGGCGGAATTAGATTTGAATCGGCGGCAAAGCAAAGTATACTTGTTATTTTGCACGATTCACTCTTGTTCTGTAAGTGGACAATCAAGTTTTTTGGTGGTGCCTCTTTCAGCATACAAGGAACAAAGAACTTGTTTTCCTAAATGAAAGGTAAAGGAAAAAAAATCAGAACTAATTTATCAGTGCACTCTCAAATACTTAGCGGAGTGTCTTGTAATTATGGATTGAAACGAAAGTTGATGGTTTCATTTGGGTATGGAAAACAGTTGGTTTGTTTAAAGTGTGTGAAGCCAAAACGGCTTCTCGTGTACTTCCAATTCAACTGTTTTCCATACCCAAATGAAAAACATCAAATATCGATTCAATCCTTATACAGTGGAAATGCGATAACTCGAAGCGGGATAATTCGAAATAACGGTTTAACTCTAAGTCGGTCGCCGGTCCCGTCAATTTTCCTTATATATATTTAACTGAAAAAAGTTGCGATAACTCGAAACGCAATAACTCAAAATTTTCAATGTCTCAAACATATAAATAAGAGTAAGAAATAAGCACAATTTGTTCAATAACTCGAAGTACTTGTATTGACACGATTTTTCACACTTCCCGCGCGAATGTTTAAAGTCTTGTGTTTATCGCCAACATGACAAAAAGAAAAGAGAGTTGTTAGTAATGATATGTTTGTGAAGCAAACAATTAGAGCGATTTGCCTCAAAATAGAGTCGAACAAAAAAGGAATTTTCATTAATGTATCAATAAACAAAAAAAAAAACAGTTCGCATATGGCATAACGAAACATAATAAAATTATTAATATCTTTTGTTTTTAGTAATCTAGTGAAGGACCCGGGTAACTGGGATAATACCTGGACCGGAAAACAACATTTTCTTTTCCGAGAAATGTTTCATGTTCGTACAATGATATTTATTAAAATTTATGAAAATGACATGTCTACATCGATCTGTATTTATATAATCACGAAAATAAAACTGAATAATAAAATTATTAAAACTGATTACATGTATCTTGTTTTATTGAGCAAACTTGACAACAAACATCTGTTATTACGTCCCGTGTGATACCGTAATAATTGCACATCGTTACTCTTCAACTCGAATGGTATTACGGAAAAGTTATAGTCGTGATAACTCGAAGTTCGCGATAATTAGTAAATCGTTGGTCCCTTGGGACTTCAAGTTATCGAAATTCGACTGTATTTACACTCACATATATTGTCATTAGTACAAATATTATGAGAAGAATTCGTGGTATTACCGCTTTTTCAAAAGGCTGAACAGCAACGTTGACGACAAAGTGAATGGCGGCATTTTCGTCGCTACTCGTGGCAAAACGTGCGTGCTCGGCTACGTCACACGTCAAAACATTGTGCAACGTTCAATAAATTATGAACGGCTCTACTGTAGCCACGCCTTATAAAATAATACGTCACACTGTTTACAAACAGAAATTATGATCCGTTTGATAGATAAGAGTTAATCGTAGAGGACGAAGATGAAGTGGAAATATTTTGTGTTTAGTGTTAAAATGTTTTGTTTGAAACAGTTTGTTTATTTGTTTTTACACATTTCTTTGTGAATTCAAAGCTGTGTAATATTTGTATAACATATTTACACTGTTTTGAACATCTAAAGAACATTCCGGAACTAGCCTGGCAATTATTCCCAATTTCTCCATGAACTGCAACAACGTTGACCTATTTTCCCAAAACACCTGATTGCCTTCTGATCTCCACAAACAATCTGCAATATGTTCAATAACAGCGCGTTCAAATACAATTCCAACAACCGACCTTTTGATTTCACCGGCTGTTTCCGTCGATCTGTGCGAGTTTTAGAAGACTGCCAATTTCAAATTTAAAAAAAACTACAAAGCGGGCTTCTTACTTTAGACAGATTAATAACTGGATATATATTCTTATATATTCCTATGGATTCACATATGGATTGTAACAGAGTTTACTGATTATAGAGTCAAATGCAATATTTTGGATCAATATCTAAGCAAATATCAGTGT
Organism: Corbicula japonica; assembly: GCA_038501625.1. Lineage (NCBI taxonomy): Eukaryota > Metazoa > Mollusca > Bivalvia > Venerida > Cyrenidae > Corbicula > Corbicula japonica. The sequence continues at coordinate 876,985 of JAZAYU010000044.1, read as the reverse complement.
AAATATTGAGATGAGGTCAAACAGGGGTAGTTAATATTGTAAATTAATTATTTTCATTACTGCCCATGAACACATGAACAGACTCAATTAAACCGAGCCAACAATATTTTGATATTTGTCGTGTTCGGTGGCTTTCTTATATAATTTTTCATTTATTTCAATAACAAGTCTGTACGCCTATATTTTTCGAAACGAACGTAGAACGTAGAAACTAGCAAATTTAAACGTATTACCTATGAAATCAATATTCAAGATCGCAGTCTTGCGAAAGTTTCGCCACAATTGAAGTCTTTTCTGCTGCTTTGTGCAGAATTGCTCAGCTGTAATCAGAGTCTTGAATGCATCGACAAGCCATTGAGGATCCAGAAGTATTAAGTCTCGGAGACTTTCATCACTAAAATGATATATATATCATCTTGTACTCGCCCATTGGCTTTGCAACGCTATTATCTTCTTATGTTTCATATATGTGTCTGCTTTTGCATGCAATATTGTTAAGCTGTTGGGTGAGTTGGAGTTATTTCACCAAGACAACTTGTACTTGCTTGTTGATATGAGAACTTGTTGGGGCAAGTGTGAGGTAGTTGCACCCTAGAACCTGGTTTAAACCCCCCAGTGGCAATTTGTTTTGCCATTGACCGTTCCAAGGCGGTAACCTCAAAGGTTCTCTATGTCGCTAATTGTTTGTGGCGTCTTATTTGAATTGACATACTTATAACAACATGCTCTCTTTACCTCAGTCTCTTCTTTTTTCGCTGCGTGGGTAGGATGTGTTTTGTGAGTGTTGCGATTCCTGATAAGAATATTTTAATCTTTTATATTATATCGCATGAAGCATAAACATCAAAATTAATTAACGAAAAAACAATGCCATAAAGTCCGCTTCGAAATATTTCCCGTAAAATCCAGGCAGTTCAGTCAGTAACTTTACAAAAGAACAAAAAAAAATAAAACGGAAAAATCACATTTCCCCAAGACAGCCCCTAACTAATCAAATGCTTATGGACAGGAGGTTGGTTGTACAATAATTGTATTTATGTTACTGCTGATAATGCAAACGGGTTAATGCCGCTACTGATATGTACTTTTGCCGTCTTGGGCTTATCAGCCTCCTCCACTGCAACATTCCAGATGCCTACCAAATTTGGTGAACCCTAAGAAGTTGTTGAGGAGTAAGGTTTTGGGTATCAATCTTTATATCTAAATCACTGAATGGCTTCGGTTTAGTCAGATTCTCTGACTTAGAACCATCCTCGAATTTAGATGCAATATTATCAATTACCTTAACCTCAGAAATTTGACATATTTTTTATTTGGGCTTAAAAAAATAATAGGTTCTCCCATCAAATTGAAGACTTTAACAAAAAAATTTAAACGAAACAAATGTAAGAAAAGTTGAATGAAAACGACAGAATGAAGACAGAATCACATAATTTTGAACTGGCCAACCGCTGCACAAACATGCTTTAAATAACAAATAACTAAATCACATGATCGTTGATTGTGATACTATACCTAAAATACATAATCATCCCGGCGTCGTGATAAAATCTTAGAAATAGCCCCAGTTCTTCCTCACTGTCTATCGGTACGGTAAGGTTTGCATTGATAGCATTTAGTTCGTCTCTGTGTAACACCTAAAATATTACATTGACAATTGACAGCATACAAAAGGGCGATATAGGCACATCTTTTAGAATAATTATTATAAATTATTATAGACAAACGTTACCTTAAACTTAACATAGTTTCGATTTATAATTATAATTTTACTTGTTAACTGTTTCCTGATATTCCATTATTAGCGTAGTGTTAGGATGAAAAAAAAGCAAAACCGCTTCGTAGCTAGCTTCCATTCTGCGGTTTCTGGATACAAAATTCTAATGCTTTCTTCATAGATAACAAACCCATTTTTGAATAAAAACACAAATAAATTTAGAAGTACAGTAGGTAAGCATTTAAAACTAAACTTGTGATTTAATTCTGCTGTTTATCTAGGGATCATACGCCGCTGAACATGGAATGGTATTAAAATAAAAAAAATCGCATTGAAGGTTCCATGTTCACCGCAATATACACACAATTGTTTGGCATGGAACGAAAGTGTACTGATTATTAGTGCAAATATTGAGTCGCGCTCAACCCGAAGCTAGGCCATTACTGCATATGAACAGGCTCAATCAAACCGAGCCTGCAATATTTTCATTTATGTCGTGTTCGATGGCTTTCACAAAATTCTTTATATTAACCGTTTCCTGTTTTATACCAGTTATTTTGCTTAGTTTGCGAAGGATGAAAATGGTACTGTTCATTGGTGTAATTATTTAAGTTGCGCTCAACCCGGGGCTAGGCGGCGTGGGCAGTAATATGCATTTCCATTACTGCACATGAACAGGCTCAATCAAACCGAGCCTGCAATATTTTCATATGTGTCGTGTTCATCGGCTTTCAAATTTTCCTTTCATCTAATTGAATATGAACAAAACAAAGCGCAACAAGAAGTATACTACATAAACTGTAAATAGCAGGAACAGTTGCGTCGACCTTTACTGATTAATATGTTGCTGAAAATCCAACAATTCCCTTTTTTGCATAACTGTCTTAACAATGGTAAACGTTATATGAATAGATTTTTTCAGCTTATTATTTCATATATTGTAGTTTTTCCATGAGTCTCGAAACATTTTGTGGTTTTAAAAATTTAATGATAAATTTAACTTCATACAATTTTAAATGGCTTGTACATGCAAAACCAAACAGGTAAACGATTACAATATTCTTATTGTCAATCATTTTGAACGAAATTTGTTCTGATCGTTTCGATATTTTGTTACTTAATATTTGGCAAGTATCTGAATAAAAAGCGAAAAGACATGTTCAAGGGCGTCACATAAGATGTTTATAATGAAATAAGTTTATTTTATAACTACTTATTTAAACAAATGTCACCTTTTTCCCAGCATCTTTACACTGTCCTAGCATTCTTTCCAAAGTAAGCCATTTCACGGGTATTTCTTCATGCCACCACGGTTGATTCATGGCAACTTGTACGATCTTTTCCTTCAGTTTATCTATTTGTGGGTCTTGAATCATATTATCAATGTCGAAATCTTCGTCGACAATATAGCCAAATGTTGGAGTATCTACTACAGATTCTCTTAGAGCCGTAAAGAATTTACTTGCCATTTCCTTCCTCTTTTCCTTAAAATTTGTAAAATGCCGACAGTTTAAAATTAATTTGCATAAACAGTTCAAATAACATTTTGAATTAAAAAATAATGGTCAATTTTAATAAATTAAATAAACTACATGTATATAGTCCTTGCCAGTTAGCTATTAGTCTATGCTTTCATATTTATACTTCAATATCATGATTTGTAAATACTGTTTTCTTTGATTTCTTCACGACTTTAACCAAACCAAAGTATTCCATAAGTACTGCAGCTCTACTCATAAAATCTGCAAGCAAATTATATATTTCCCTATGTTCATTTATATATCGACAAACATATACAGTGGAATTGCGATAACTCGAAACGCGATAATTCGAAATGACGGTTTAACTCGAAGTCAGCCCCGTTCCCGTCAATTTTTCTTATATATTTAACTGAAAAACGTCGCGATAACTCGAAACGCAATAACTCGAAATTTTCGATATCTCGAAAATATTAATAAGTCTCTTGAATAAGAAATAAGCACAAATTAATCGCGATAACTCGAAGTACTTGTATTGACACGATTTTTCAAACCTCACGCGCGAATGTTCGGAGTCTTTTGTTCATCGCCAACATGTCAAAAAGAGAACTTTGTTATTGGCACGTCATTGTAATGATATGTTTGTGAAGCAAACAATTAGAGTGATTTGACAATATTAGTGTCAAACAAACATTTGGAGTTGTTAATTTTCATTTCTATTAAACGACTTTTCACTAATGAACAAACAGTTCGATATGGCATAACGAAAATTAGTAAAAATATTAAATTATCATTTTTTCCGAGCTATCTAGTGAAGGACCGGGACCGGGTAACTGAAAGGATACCTGGATAGGAAAAAACATTTTCTATTCCGAGTAATGTTTCATGTTCGTACAATGATATTTGTTAAACATATGAAAATTTTGTTTCTTCATCGATCTTATTTATATAATCACGAAAACCGAGCAATAAAATTATTTAAAACATTATAAAAAAAAACAACGTTTATGTACGCCCCGTATGGTACCGTAATAATTGCACATCGTTAGTTTCTTAAACTCGAATGGTATTATGAAAAGGCAAAGTCGTGATCATTCGAAGTTCGCGATAATTCGAAGTAAATCGTCGGTCCCTTGGGACTTATCGCAATTCGACTTTATATACAAATAAATGTGTCACGCACACTCACCATATACTCTCTTTTAAAGAATAAATTATTACCTTGGGAAGTTTGTCAGCAAATGTTCCAACAATAATAACGAATGGGCTGCTTGTTTCTCCGGCACCACAGTAAGTGTAAATAGAGTTCAGCCAAAAAGTAATGAATTCTGGAAACACAATCAAATTCAACTACAAGTTTAATCGTTTTTAAACAAAACACTTTTGCCACCCAAAATGATGACAAAACATCTATGTTCAAAAATAGGAATTACTCAGACTAAAATATTTTTTATTCTGTTAGTATTTTAAATGTTAAAAACAAAAAAGAAACATAATTGTGTCAGATAAGAATTTGACTTTGCGTCATTTACACCAAATCTTTTTTCATCGAATTTAACATTTAAAGTTCGATAAAGAAACATTCAGAAATGGCAAAATTCAGGGTGGCTATACTACGTCACTTTAAGAATGTCGTACACACACAAAATCACTCGCTTTTGGTAGGATTTGCGTATTTCTAAATAATTTCTAGACCGATTTTGATAAGATGAAAAGCACCGTACACCTGTTGAATAACATTTTCATCGAAATTTTACCTCCAATATCAATCGCCTGCCATATTTTAAAATATTTAAGACAAATTTTGTTTGCAAGTGAAAAAATGACAGGCGATTGATATTGGAGGTTGAATGTCGATGAAAATGCTTCTCATTCGCGCTTGCGCTTAAGGTATCTTTCAGGTGGCCATGAAAGAGATTGACAATTTTAAAGTATTAAGTGTAGGGCCACTTGGAATTTTCGAATGCTATCGAATGACATTCGGCTTTGCAAATACATCTGCATCGTTTTAGCGACTAACATCGTTGTATGGGAAAGTAACATTTAAAGGAATGCTTGAGTTATTTGGACGATATTTTTATATTCTCAGAATCTGTTAATTCTAATTTCTGCAGATACGAAGCTGCTTTTAAGTGTTTAGAAAAGTTTGATCTGAAGTTAAATGGGTTTTAGTTTGATTTCTTTTAACAAACCAAATCAAATAATGCATGATTAAGCTAAGCGTTTCTTTCTCAGTCTCGTTTTTTCTGCCTCAGTTAGAATAGTTTGTAAAACAAAAGAAATCGTCAATGTCATCCTAAAATTCTGCTAAAAAGGGTCTGTGAGCACTAGTTATTCTACGGTACTTATGTGCATAGACTTTTTGTGTTTAAAAAAAGGTAGGATTCGAGAACAAGCTCATTATCACAGGCCTTTGCAATGTGTTTGCTTAGAAGCTGCTAAAAATCAGGCTGCTCATACCACCTCTTGCTCTTTGAAAATTTAATTTACCATTCATGGTAGGCTTTAAAATAACGAGGAATTTTCGAGAAATGTCTTCACATGTCGAGAGCGAGATAATCCAAGAGCTTTGCTAACTTGCCATAATCAACAAGACTAGGGCTTCTTTCTACCAACTTTAGGGGAATGGGATGCCTGACGGTTTAAACGTTTTACTGAACATGCTATAAACTTTCAAAGAAACAGATGAAAAGGGAACTTTGAAAGACACCGAACACGAAAAATATGAAAATATTGCAGGCTAGGTTTGATTGAGCCTGTTCATGGGCAGTAATGGAAATGCATATTACTGCCTACGCCACCTAGCCCCGATGTGAGCGTAACTCAATATTTACACCAATAAACAGTAGAATTATGATCCATCCTAAACGAAGGTATGCATATGGCGGTTAACATGGAACCTGCAATTCGGTATTTTCAGAATAATACCATTCCATGTTCAGCGGCGTATGTCACCAGATAAAAGAATGGGTTTGCCCTAAACGAGAAAACAATGGGCGGAACTAAACAAAATAAAATTTCGACAGGGGAAATTAGAAAACAAATCCTGCGTATTACAGACAACGCAAAAAGCAAAATTTTAAAGCAGAACGTATATCCTTGGGGTGATTAAACAAAACCCGAATCTATATTGGTTGAGGTATTTAAACAACCAAACTACAAAATGGCCGAACTATTTAAACAAAGTAATTTTACAAGTACTATTAACATAGTACATAAGTATCGCGCTAAACGACCTTCAAATGACATTACTGATAACAGCACTGACTAAATGTTCGGGGAAACATTTTACAGCGGCAACACGACACAAACAACGCAACTGTAATATTAAAATAGATGATAAAGGAGGAAATTTGAAAGCCACCGAACACGACAAAAATGAAAATATTGCAGGCTCGGTTTGATCGAGTCTGTTCATGGGCAGTAATGGAAATGCATATGACCAACGCCGCCTAGCCCAGGCTAGAAGAGAAAAAAAAACTGAAAGGCCCATGTCGTAGCTATGGTTCATGCATTTACTTAAACTATCATACAAGTAAAGGTTACACGTCTGACATGTCAATGTTGACGCAAGAAGACTGTCTGTAGTAATTTTTTTTCTTATTTTGGAGACCATCTCAGTAGGCTGCACGTACAAAGTTAGAAGCTGCGAGGCAAAGAAAAGGTCCGAGACACCGGCATGACAACCAAGTCAGAGAAAAAGCTTGGCATAGGTGATAGGTTGCTTGTGACAAACCCGGATATCAAAGGTAAGTCGAAGATGACTGATTGGCGGGAGGTATATATTGTAACTGGTTAACGTATTCCAGATATCCCTATTTAAACAGTAAAAAGGGAACATGGAAATGGTAAGTTATTGCTTCACAGAAACCTACTGCTTTCTTTTATGGGCATAACGCTCAGGAAACCTAAGGCGGAGAGCCCAGATTAAGCTATTAGCACATATTTTGTTCAAACCCCTGATACTTGTAGACTACTAAGTAGTCGTTGACCTAATGATGTCATTCTGATATCAAGGATTTTCTTTTGTTACAGGTACACCTACATCTGCCTGGTATGTGAAACCAGCGCGTCGTGAACAAAGCAGTCCAAGTTGACCAGACAGAGTTGTTAATCTCACCAAGTCAGAGAAGAACAAGAGAGAAACCTGGTAAACAAGGACCAATGTGTTAAATCAAAGGTTAAAAGGTAACCAGCGTTTTATGTAATGAGTGATCAGTGAATAAAACATAGTTTTGTGCAAATTCCTGTACGAATAATAATGCTGTTTGCTTTTCTTCCTGATAGATTTACGTCCTGCGTATGAGAAAAAGAGTTTGGAAACTTTATACTTTATACTTTTGCTTTTACTGAAAGTACTGAAGACTATTGTGAATATGTAGCAGGGATACATTGTATCATTTGTCTGAGTCATGTCTGATTTATCTTTACTGCATACAGTGGCAAATTGTTTTGCCACTGACCGCTCCAAGGCGGTAACCCCTCGGGTTCTCACTGTCGTTAATTGTTTGTGGCGTCCATTTTGAAACTGATTATTGGAATACCATTCTTTATTTTACTCTACTTTTGGCTGTGTGTGTGTGGGGGGGGGGGGCTGTGTCTGCTGGATGTGGCCATTCCTGATATGCATATTTTACTCCTTTATTACATTTTCCTATAACAGTTATCCTATATATCCAAACATGCCCTTAGTTCATCAACCATCCAATTAATTTTAATAATACTAATACCGTCGTGTTTCAGTTTTCTAACTTCTGTGTTTTGTGACTGTGGCGATTCCTGATATGCATATTTCACTTTTTCTAAAATTAGAGTGAGCAAAGGTTACATTAAATCACAAGAGTTTTGTAACTTACTCTCCCATTATCAATAGTAACAAGCACGAACAAACAGTGATCATCAAAAGTAAGCTTTAGTAGCTAAGCAGTTCAAATTACAGGGAAACAGATTTTCCAAATGTACATATAGTAGAACAAATGGAATGAATGCGAATGTGCCTACATAATACATTTAATTACTTATTCTTTATATATATATTTTACATTACTTCAAGTAAATTACCTGATAATTTGCAAGTCTTCACGCCGTCGGAATCAACATTACATTCGTCCTGAACTTCACTTTCCATATGTTTAGACAGATCTGTCACCAGAAGATATATTGCACGTCTGGATAAAAATACTTGATGTGTACAGTAAAACACGTACTGTCCGGCGAAATCCCATATAGAAACATCGGATGTATTCTTTTCTACAGTTGTACACCGCTTTTCGATTTCTTGTATAACCTCCTAAAATCAACAGATTTAGGTGATCTCGTAGTTATAAAATTTACACTTAATAACCGTTACAATTTAACAACATTTTTTACAGGTAAGGTATGTTTTATTTTATAAAAGTATAATTCTTTTGCACAATCTGCCAAACATATGATTTGGCAATCACACTCATTCAGCAATACTTGTCTACCAAGCGATGAAATATAACTGTTACATCAAAAGACAGAGAGTCTTTAGAATATCGCGTTGTTTATTAATGGGTTAATGCAGTAATATGCATTTCAATTACTGCTCATGAACAGGCTCCATCAAACCGAGCCTGCAATATTTTTATGTGTCGTGTTCGGTTACTTTCAAAGTTCCCTTTTCATATATTTTAATGTTCTCGTGAAGAGAAGGGAGAGAGTAACAAATTACACAGATTAGACAGGAGAAGAGTGAAAGGTTGGTATTAGTATTTTGCTATATTTATGCACCTGCTTGCTTCACGACAACAAAGTCGTTTCATAATTTTTGACCTACATACGTTATGTGTACAATACACAGTAAAATAACTTGAGCCCTGTTAGGGCAATTCGTTGAAATTATTCAATATTAATGACAGATGAATAAAAACGTATGAATAACAAATTACCTTTCATAGACAACTTGTCTAAGGAATACATACTGATATTTTAAATTAGAGTTTTTTTAAATGATACATGCGTAAAAATTACCAAAAATTCCTTTTTGCCTGTTGACATGCTGCGTGAGACTGGCTCTTCAACTTTCACTCTTTCATAAATCAACTGGTTAGGTTCGCTGTAGGTTTGAACATAGCCTTAAATTAAAATAATGTCAAATTAGCGTAACTTGTATTTTAAACGATGATACATGTAAGATCGCAATAATGTTTGAATCTATATTTTTAGTAAAGTGAAGTGTATGTTGTGTTTAGTAGCTTAGGGTGTAAGATAAAGATCGGTACAACCGTTTTTGGTTAAAAAGAAGCACTAGCTCACATACTTTAATGGTTCATGTCTATGAACTGATAAAAAGTGTGCTGTCCTAGTTTGTAAAAGGTAAACTATTATAAAACATTTAAAATGGCAGATGCATCAGATGTAATGGGAAATATATCTCATTTCGAAAATCTTTTTATATGTTACACCTACGAAGCTAAACAATCCAAAACAATTACAAAGTGAGTGTCATTTTGTCAAGACAGTGAATACTGAGATTTTTCTGCTTAGGATTTTATCTTAATTTGACCTGCACGCTTACATTCTTTTGGTTACATTTAATCACTTTAATTTAAGTATCAACAAATATAGTAATGATTATTTTCAGGGGATCAGATCAAATGCTTTTTGGAGATCCGTAAAATGTATCACATGAGTCAGTTGATAAATCTTACATATTTACATTCCTATTGATTTCTTCCTTTAAAAAAAATCGGTTCATTTTGCATGAACCGCATGACCCGTAATGACGTCAGTAACGTCATGGCTGTTACTATTGAAAACTCCCACGTATTACTCCCCCTTTTAACTTAATAATATTTTTTTTGAAAGCGTTCGACTTAAGTTTATTTAAAGAAAAAAATGAATAAAATGTAAATATAAGTAATGATTCTTATTTTGGTGCGGTTCATGCAGATTGGACGTGCAGGCGAGAGCTGGCAAATTTACCATAAAGCGCTAGCGCGCTTTATGGATTTGCCAGCTCTCGCGTGCCCGTCCAATCTGCATGAACCGCACCAAAATAAGAATCATTCCTTAAGTGTTCACCAATAATTCCGCTACGAACACTTTGATCATGCAAATCAATTATAATAACAGTTTCTTATGACTAAGTGCATTAACGGTAGACGCTACATTCTGCTATTTTCAAACAAGAAGTCACAGATAACATTTGTTTATTTCACGTTCATATCAAATCATATTTAGAATCTATTTAATTTATTTATTAATTAATTCTTGATTCATGTTAAATATTAAAAGTACAGCCACTATTGCCTAACAACCAACTAAAACAGGAGTAATATTTTTTTTTAAATCAATGATGGGCAAAACACAACTTATTCAAATGTAGAGACAATCCTATAATTTAAAGAATTTACTTAAAAGTTCTGAGTTGAAATGGGGAAACATTGTAAAATACCTTTAGAATATTAAGAAAAATGTTAGTTATTTAAGACGGTATAAACAATAATGACATCTGAATAACTAAAAATTTCTTAGTGATAGGGAAATTCTTCATCAACTTATCATTATACTGCAAGTAAATTTTCTTGAATCTATCTGGATAATTTGCCGTTTATGTAATTCGTACCCCGCATACACTTGTCTTAATTTCCCTAGCAGATCTCCTAATATGTTCAGCAGTATCCTCAGGGATTATTTAAACTGTTACAGATTATAGTTGCAGTAAAAAACATGTGTGTCTGAAGCTTACCTATACATAGTTTAGACGATGCCAAAAATGCTCTCGATGTCAGAAATGAACTTTGTAAAGATTTTCTATAAATGGTTTTAAAAAAATCTTGTATATTTTCGTGCTTTTTAATGGCAGCTTTTCTTCACAATTTATGAATATGTATATACACTGTACATACTCTCTTTGTTGTCACCGAGGTTTGTTGTAGGTTTGCCTGTTTCTGTAGGTTTGCCTGTTTCATGAATTTCAGATTTCTGTCTTGTTAATTCGACTTGTTCTTTTCTCTGATTGCTAAACGCTCTTAAAGTGTTTGCCAGACGTTGTAAAACGTGTATTGAATCTAAAATGTAAATTATGAATTCTTTGAATCACACAAAACAAGCCTGTTAAACTATCATCAACCGGACAAACTATAAAGGATAAATGTAATCGTACTTTAACCTATAAATTTCAAGCACCGATTACCAAACACGAAAAAAATTAAATTATATGTATTTCACCTTCTTACCAGCGTTTCGGCTTTTGCCTTTAATGATAAGTATTTTTGTTTATATGATATCAAAAAAGTCAATATCGGATCTTAAACGATACATAATTTCCTATATGGAACATTCTATGCGGTATTTTCGGATGAGTACCATTCCATGTTGAGCGGCGTATGGTCCCCAAGATAAAAGAATTGTCCTAAACGAGAAAACAATTGTTGGCGGAACTAAACAGAATAGAATTAAGGAGGGGATCAGAAAATATAAATCCTGCATATCACATAAAATGCCAAAGGCAAACTTAAAAAGCAGAAACTATATCATTGGGGTGATCGAACACACAAGACACAATTGACGGATACTCAAAGCAACATCAATTTCTACAGTTCTGAAAAAGGAAAGAAATCACGTTTGAGGGTTGTCCCGGCAAGCTTAATCGATAGAGTGGTAGATGTTATGTGGCTAGGCCCTATCGCTGTGCGGTTCGATTCCCAGAATGAGCTTATAATCATTTACAATTTAAAGTAGCACTGTTTTTGCAGTGTTGCAGCCGTAAAAAGTCTTCACGTGTAAAAAAAGTCTGTATTGTTATCAGTATATATTAATCGGTTATCGGTGTAACATAATGACTATATCCACGCAACATTTCTTTGCGGTTGTCTAAACCAGATGAATAGGTAGAGAAGTCAATGTTATGCGGCTAGGCGCAGTCGCCGTACGGACTCGATTCCTAGTACGGGCTAATGCACATTTAAAGAATATCGTGGCTTTCTGATAACCAATTGCTTTTACAATATTTATTTTCTAAATAGTCACTTAGCCCTGATTTCTAAACACACTTACCATATTTAATAAGATGTATTTAATTAATACTTAAAACTTGTACATGTTGGCGTGCATAGATTACAGCTTCAGAAATGTGAAAGGATGGTTAGTTGTTTGGTTTGGTATATTTAGGAGGCCAAAGTAAACCAAGAAAATCTAAATAAATCTTATGTGCCCCAGTTCAAGAGTAACCGCCCTAGAACGGCCAATGCTAAAGCGTTTTGCCACTTTCACCTTCCGGTTCTTATAATAACAAATACGTACATATTCGATAGACATTTAACTCCAATCTACCTACTTTGTGACGCAGACAAACAAAAGTAACTTACAGCACTATCACACGAAATGTTTTCGATGCACTTACTGAAACAAGAGCAAACTGTGTCATAGTCATGGCAATCTTTGCGAGGCTTGTAATTGTTAAGCAACAAATAAAAAAAGAAATGACGAATAAGCGGTTGTCAGAAGCTGCAACTGTGCTTTAAAGCATTTCTATTTGTTATTGCTCATTTTATCCACTATCATATTTTAGTAAAATGAATGGGATGGGATGGGGTGGAATGGGATGGAAGGGAAAGGGACGGGACGGGATGGACGGGCGGACAGAAACCATTCCACGATCACCAGAGGAAATGGAAAACGACATTTTATAGAGAATACTTCAATTAGTATTTAATAAAGAAGAATTATGACAGGCAAACATTTTAAAAAAAACTTTATAATACCTTCATTTACAGGCAACCAAGCTCCAGTGTCTAACTGTACCTTACGCCGTTTGATATGGACGTCTATGCCATTTGTGCTTTGAGTAGGACTCGTAGTGTCTCCCAAAATATGTTGGGAAAGTGTAGTTTTACCAACCCCAGAGTGACCAACAATCATTATGCGTATACTTCGATCAGTCTCCTTTCCATCTGTGAGAGCCCTTTTGAAAATATCCAAGGCTTTTTCATCCATTTTGAGGATTTCTTCCGGCAACACATCATCTGTTTAAACACCGATTATCATTAGCAAATTATATATGGTTTGAAACTGATTTAACTGAACATCAAGTACAAAGTTTTGACAACAGATCAAACAGCACTAAAAGCACTATAGCGGAAGTTTCTTTCATCAAAGACTGTGTTCAGTAAAAATAATATAATCGGAATAGTTTCTGGCGATTGGCAAAAACATACAACGTAATCCGTCACGATGTGCGGGAATTATGCGGCACCGTTTACCAATTATCTTTGATTTCGTTTAATACTGGTATCTCTTCTTTTGCATTCTGTACATCTTTAACTGTTTAATGGAAATAAAATGTATGTAGAAGGTATTATGTTTATAATACAAACTAAATCATATGCTATATATAACTATCGAAGCAATATTTTTCAAACCGGTCTATAAACCTGTTTCAAATTTGCAGAAAACTCACTTTTGCCTCGCCAGGTTGTTACCTTTGTACATGTTATCTTTGAAAATTATCTCCGTTCCAGATAAAAGCACATGCAACTGCAAGTAGCTTTTAAAAGACAAAGTAAAACCAGCTGAAAAGATACTCATTCGCCGAGACCAGAGCAACGTGCAAAATCAAGATGACAGACATAAAAGAAACGGATCAAGCCGTTCTTTACAAGATGTAATTTAAGGAACGGATACTCTTTTCAAAATAACATGTAGGTCTAAGACCATAATATCTCTTTTAAAAAATAATAGCTCAATAAATTTATTACTTATAAAGTTTTCACTATTTGATTGATTTTTTTATGCCCCCGCCATGTAATGGCGGAAGGGCATATAGTGTTCACCCTGGCTGTGTGTGTGTGTGTCAGTGTGTGTGTGTGTGTGTATGTTCGAAAATCGTGTCCGCTCTGTAACTTTGTTATTTCTTATTGGATTTTAAAATAACTTGGTATGAATGTTCACCATATTAAGACGGTGTGTCGCGTACAATACCTATGCCTGTAGGTCCAAGGTCAAGGTCACTGTTACAAAAAATAGAATTTTCTTGTCCGGGCTGTAACTTCCTTATGAATGGAGGGATTTCAAAATAACTCGGCACAAATGTTCACCATGATAAGGCGGTGTGTCGCGTACAACACCCATGCCTGTAGGTCCAAAGTCAAGGTCACTGTTACTAAAAATAGAATTTTGTTGGAAAAATCTTGTCCGCTCTGTAACTTTGTTATTTCTTAATGGATTTTAAAATAACTTGGTATGAATGTTCACCATATCAAGACAGTGTGTCGCGTACAATACCCGTGCCTGTAGGTCTAAGGTCAAGGTCATTGTTACTTAAAATAAAATTTTCTTGTCCGGGCTGTAACTTCCTTATGAATGGAGGGATTTCAAAATAACTTGGCACATGTTCACCATGATAAGGCGGTGTGTCGCGTACAACACCCATGCCTGTAGGTCCAAGGTCAAGGTCACTGTTACTAAAAATAGAATTTTGTAATAAAAACCTTGTCTGCTCTGTTACTTTGTTATTTATTATTGGATTTTAAAATAACTTGGTATAAATGTTCATTATATCAAGACGATGTGTTGTTTACTATACCCATGCCTGTAGGTCCAAGGTCAAGGTCACTGTTACAAATAATTGACATTTTATGTACTGGCTATAACTAAGTTATTAACAGATTGATTACAAAATAATTTGGCGCAAATGTTCACCATGACAAGGCGTTGTGTTGTGTACAATTCCCATGCCTGTAGGTCCTAGGTCAAGGTCACTATTACTAAAACCAAAATTTTCTTGTCTGGGCTGTGAGTTTGTTATTACTTATTGGATTTTAAAATAACTTGGTATAAATGTTCACCATGACAAACATGCATAGCGGGGGCATCCGTGTCCTATGGACACATTTCTAGTCTTATTTTGACATAGATATTTGATTTAAGTTAGAATTTTCTGTTTTCTTTTGTTTGATATTATACTTACAATTTATCCTACTCTTAGTTTGGTTATTGTATATATTATAATTTGTTCGGCAAAATAAGTTCTGCACGCTTAGGCATTTTATAAAATATATTTTTTTAATTTCACCAAAACAACAAACTGATACATAACAAACGAATCAGCAATTCAAACGTAACAACGAAAAAGAGTCAGAAATAACATCCGACCACTAATTTATAAGCAATCCATTGTTAAAGTAACCGGCGGTTACTACACAAAAGTTGTAAAAACCACTAAACTAATACTGCGTAAATCCACCACGATGAATATAGGAATAACCATGCCGTAATTTTGAAGTTTGCGACGGTATACACAGATTTTAATGGTCGCAAATATTTTTAACGGCGAAGGCGCAGCCTTCCATACTATTCTCAATCGGGCCTCATTCCATATGTTAAACGGGTACCATGTTCTATTTATCCGTATAGTAAACAACGGTACGGTATTACCCAAGGGAACCCGATTATCCATACGTCAGTGAGATTATCGACACTAAACAAGTTTAATAAATCCCAAATACAGGTCAAAACTTCAACATTTTTATTACATCGACGTTTTGGCCATAATGCCTTCTTCAGGATTGTTTGTCATAACAGGAAATGACGTCAACGTCAAACGACAGTTAACAAGGAATTTTACGGTCGCAAATTTTCGCCATCTGACCAATCAGATTGCTCGAAATTTATTTAGTGCGAGTACATCTAGGTGGCCGGTGTGGTCCGACATTTGCCACGACGGTCAAATTAACAATGGAAACGCTTCCTTGGTGACAGTAAGAAATAAATAAATTTGAATTCCAAAAATGCAGTTGTGTTTTGCTAAAATAAGATTGGATGTTTGCATATATTGGTTGTGTTTAATTACTTAATTAATAGAATGGTAAGACTCAATAATACAGAATGGAAACTGTTCGAATCATCGCTAAACTGTTTTGAAATATATTAATTTAATTTTTAAAAGCTTAAGTTTGAGTGTAATGTTGGAAATGGCTTGATCAACTTTTGATTACTTCCTGTTGTCATCATCACAGCGCATGCTTATAATAGCAATAAAACTTTTTGCAACTTTTTACTGTTGATCCCTATCATACTCAAACTGATATTTCTTGGTTATTTTCTAATCAATTTTATTCTGTTTTCGACTTTAACTCTATAAACAATGGGGGCCTACCGGTATATTGAGTTACCTCCCATTGAGAGTGGTTTCCCTTGCTGATTGGGTAGTTCCGGTTTAGAAGCGGTAATAAAGCGTAGCGTTAAAAGCCGAAAAAGAAGTTATAGACATCGGTTATTTTAGTTGGCGGTAAATGGAAATGGTGATTTGGCATGAAGGAAGCAAGACCAGTAATTCTAAAATCGCTGGGTTTTTTATTTAATGAAGTGTTGTAATAGAGGCCCGAATGTATTTGTAATTATGAGTTAAGAAGTGAATGTACATTTTAAACAAGATAATTTAATGTAACATTTATTTTGAAACATGTAAACAGCAATGTTAACGAGCAGTATGTTTAGCCGATAATTTGTTAACAGTGATAGTGAACATACTATTTTTTGCATACAGTCATGCCGTTTAACAATCAGAAGGGTTTCATAAAAACATGACTAGTACAGTTGCACTTGGAAAGCGTGTACAATATACAGTATACATAGTCCTTTCTCTTTAAGGATATAATTAAGTTTGGTTATGTTTTATCATTTGATTCTTGAAACATACGTCTCTTACATTAAATACAGTCAGTTGTAAGAAATGGTAAATTTGTAGAATATGCTATTTGATTTGTTTGTAATATTGAGACCGTAATGTAAACCATGTGTATAATATTTATGGATAGTTCTTCCGGTAAGATCACGTAATGGTTGTTTTTTTTTGTATGTATTTGTTACTCTTGCTTACATTGTTTTTATCAATATTAATATAGGACGTCTTCCATACTGATAGATAGAAGGAGGTTGCAAGTGTTTGCCACGCCAGCTTTGAAGATCCTGATGCTGTTGTCTGAGGTCAAGGACGCTTTGTATTCTGGAAGGGAAGAATCTAAAGTTTGTAATTTTACTTTAACGTTCACAAATTTTCAACATTTGTTAAAAGTAAACCATATACAGTCTGTAATTTTCGCCGGTAACGGTAGCTATGTATTTCTGGATGTATTCGTAAGATAGCTAAGCCTGTTTGTAAGAAGGAATTACTTATTACTGAAATGGCTATACCTTAATTTTAACTTCGCTTTGGAAGGCAGTTTCTTATGAGATTTCAGAGATGTGACTTGATCTATTTTAGCATTTGCCGGTTTCTTTAGAATACGTGAAGTACTGGGTATTCGTTTTGGAAGGCGGTTTCTTATGAGATTTCAGAGATGTGACTTGATCTATTTTAGCGTTTGCTGTTTTCTTTAGAATACGTGAAGTACTGGGTATCAAAAGGTCGGACATTAAGTTTTTCTGAAACTTTTTATGGACTTTTATATTTTATATTTTATATTTCTAATTGAAAACAGATGTTTAAGATCAGGTAAAAGTGTAATTGCTAGAACAGGAATTTATAATGTCTGATTAGACTTTTATAACGATATTTAATTTGTTCTAAAATATTGAAATAAAAATCGGAATTCATTTTAGATCACTATATTTTGGTAAATAAAGCAATAAAGGCTTTCTTAAAAAAATGTAATTAACAGCTTTCTTATTCAATCTTTATTGCAAAGCAAAAACTAAGATTTTCAATGTATGATAAGAATAACATAAGGATTACATTTTTTCCGTCCAGAGAAGCTACGGTGAGTGCAAATAATAAGACCAGTGAGAGACTCCCAGTGACATGGTAAATGCGAAAGACAGCTTGTACGCAGACTTTTAGTATCGCTGAGTTTGGATTTGTAATGTTGAAATATTATCTTTTAATTTAAGCATTTCTGAGAAAATGCTATCAATTTTAATATCATCGACTTAAAATTTATAATGTTATTGAATAGAATATTATAGGAAGTTGCATAGTTGAAAGTAACGATCACTAAATGTAAATGTTATTCTAGAGTTATTTTTGAGTGCTATTGTTGTATTGCCTATATGTGTTGTTTATTGTTTGACACACTGCCCCCGGTGCCGCTGTTGTGAGGCCCCCGGTGCCAAGTTTGTATGTGTGAGAACACGGCCCCCGGTGCGGTGTTGTGTGACCCCTGGTGCCAGCTGTGTTGTGTATGAGCTGCTGACGTTTATTTGCAGTGTTATTAATGTAGCCTGTGAATTATTCCTTATTTTGTTATGTTCATTCAAAGCCAGTTATTGTTGTCGTCTTGTATACGTTTGAAAAAAACGGTTCCTTGTGTCATTGTTGTGTGGTTTTTTGTTGAAATTGAGCCTGGTTGTGATTTCTGGTGTGTTTGATATGTCTCTTGTATTCATTGCTGTCTGGTCCGTGTTTTCTGTGTTGTATTTGTGTTTGTTGCTCGAGGGATGCTGTTGAGTCAAATAAGGAGTTCAGGTGGTTTATGAATATTCAGTTGCTTTAAGATCACTTTTTTGTAAAAAATGCATATATGGCCTTTGAGATGATGTAATTAACAGCGTCTTATTTAATCTTTAATGATTTTTCGAAGCCAAAACTGACAATTTCAGTGTAATGATAAGAATAACTTTGGATTTTTTTTCTTTCGGTCCGGAGAAGCTACGGTGAGTGCAAATTATAAGACTAGTGAGATACTCTCAGTGACATGGTAAATGCGAAAGACGCCTTGCAGGCAGACTTTTAGTATCTTTGAGTTGGATTTGTAATGTAGTAAATACTATCGTTTGAATTATGCATCGCTGAGAAAATGCTACCAATTTTAACTTCATCGATTTAGAAAGTATTATTTAATGAATATTAGAATATTTTGGGAAGTTACATAGTTGAAAAGAAACGATTAATAAATGTTAATGTTTTTCTAGAGATGCTTAATTTCAAGATAACACTGAGTGTTATTAGTGTGTGATACAGTGCCTATATGTGTTGTATTTGACACACGACCACCGGTGCAAAGTTTATGTTGTATGTGTTTGGGAACACGGCCCCCGGTGCCGTTGTTGTGTGGCCCCCGGTGGCTAGTATGTTGTATGTTGTATGTGTTTGAGAACACGGCCCCCGGTGCCGTTGTTGTGTGGCCCACGGTGCCAAGTATGTTTTATGTTGTATGTGTTTGAGAACACGGCCCCCGGTGCCGTTGTTGTGTGGCCCCCGGGGCCAAGTATGTTGTATGTTGTATGTGTTTGAGAACACGGCCCCCGGTGCCGTTGTTGTGTGGCCCCCGGTGCCAAGTATGTTGTATGTTATGTGTTAGACGACACGGCCCCCGGTGCCGTTGTTGTGTGGCCCCCGGTGCCAAGTATGTTGTATGTGTTTGAGAACACGGCCCCCGGTGCTGTTGTTGAGTGGCCCCCGGTGCCAAGTATGTTGTATGTTATGTGTTTGAGAACACGGCCCCCGGTGCCGTTATGTGGCCCCGGTGCCAAATAAGTTGTATACGAACTGTTGCTGTTTGTTTGCAATGTCAGTTATGTAGCCTGTGCAGTTTTCTTGTTTGTTGAGTAAAATTGTAGCCAGTTTTTGTTGTCGTCTTGTATACGAACTGCTGCTGTTTGTTTGCAGTGTCAGTTATGTAGCCTGTGCAGTTTTCTTGTTTGTTGAGTAAAATTGTGGCCAGTTCGTGTTGTCGTCGTGTATGCGAACTGTTGCTGTTTGTTTGCAGTCAGTTATGTAGCTTGTACAGTTTTCTTGTTTGTTGAGTAAAATTGTAGCCAGTTCTTGTTGTTGTCTTGTATACGAACTATTGCTGTTTGTTTGCAGTGTCAGTTATGTAGCCTGTGCAGTTTTCTTGTTTGAGTAAAATTGTAGCCAGTACTTGTTGTCGTCTTGTATATGTTTATGTTAATGTGTCTGGTGTTTACGCACACAGATGCCGTTGGTTTGTTATTACTTGTGTTAATTGTGTAATGTATGTTTGATATGTTCATTGAACTCATTGTTGTGTGATTCGTGGTTTCTGTGTTGTATTTGTGTTTGATACACGTTCTCTGGTGCAGTTGTGTGTCAAATAAGTAGTTTATGTGGTTTATGAATATTCAGTTGATTTGTAGATTGATGACACGATCCTGAGACCTACTTTGGTGTAGACCTGGTGTTAACAAAACAAGTGCTAAACATTGTTTTTGACAGTTGCCGAGATGTCCGTCATGGTTCCAGAAATATTTTGGTGAAGATTTAAATGAGTAAATTTGTTCTCGTTTTTGTTGACAGTATGAAGTACAATATTTTCAAAGGTTGAAACGACGCATGCATACGTTACAAGATTTGTGACAATTTGTAAAGATTTTTTTTTTTAAAATGTAAATGTCTTTCAATTGCAGTGCTCATCAGTTGTCTCTCTTTGTTTGATTCGATATTACCGCTGAATACAACGACCTAATCTTAGTTTTTGTTTGTGTTGTTTACGTATTATGAGATAAGTAAATAATTAATTTAATCACGTTAAAGTGAGTAAGTAGTAGTAGAAAATATCAAAGGCTACATTATCCCTCTTAATTTCTGAACAATATCCCTTTTTCAGAAGTGTCCAAACATAAGCATTTTTGTTTATACTAAGAATATACATATTAAGATAATATCAGTTCCTTTTTAACAGTTAAGTATTAGAATGAATGTACTTTATAAGACCCTCTTAGAAAATACGGACACATATTTTGGTAAAACTGAAATATCGATTATTCTGATGCTATTGAAATTATTCAGTTAGAAGCCGCCAGAATTGTTCCTAAAGCTCGGGAGGTTTTACCCATATAACATATATTTATTTATTTATATAAAATTGATTTTAAAACTAAACGAACTAACAATTTTCAGAAATAAAGAGATAAACGTGAAAACATTATGAAACAATGTTAGAATATGTTCTTTAGGTCAGAGACCACTAAATAGTTTCCCATAGACTTACATTATAAGATTTGGTCCTCCTGTGATTTTATTTATACGACTTGTTCCAAAACTACCCCAGATTTGCATAGTGGCACTCTTGGGAAATGCAAAAATGACCAAGAATTGATGCCTTTACCAACTCATTCTCTCAGCATTTTAAACCGAAAGTAACCATCCCCAGAATGTAAACAAATCTCTAACCCAAAATAAGGAAATTACCAACTTCTTTAAAGTAACACAAATCACCTTTCAAACAGTGTTTGAAATAATCACTTTTATTTTTAAGTATATAATTAAAGTCATTTTACATTTTTGAAAACAAAAAATTATTTCTATTCTCTATAGTTTTGGCCAATGAATCTTGGAAAATAAATTAAGCCCGAATCGTCCCTAGACAAAATTGTCCAATCCGCGACAGGCTTTTCTATTTACCGTCCTCTGACCTTAATTGTATAAGATTAGGAAAAAAACTGGAGAAAAAAGAGCAGTATATTGAAAAATACGTAAATACGAACATGGCACAAAAATCTATTAACCGAATCGTGTGCATTCAATATGTTGGATAAGTATCAGTTATATAAAAAAAATCTATTACTTTTCTGGCAAAACATGTTGAATCGGCATGACAGACATTTATAAAAGTGAACTGGTGTTTTATTGGCAGACGTCAAACTTTATTTTATATCATGTGTTATAAATTTTACTACCCTTTTTAAGGTTTTCTTACTTTTCTTTTCCTCAAATCTGCAATTTTTAAGCAAAAGAAATGCGTATTTTTTACTTTTTTATTAGTTACCGAAGGGGTCGAACACAACGATGTTTAACAAAAAACTTTTCGACGTATTAAAATGGTTGGAAAAGAAAATTAAAATGTAATGCGCTGCACTACAAAAACTATTTTTTTTCCAATAAAGAGACCCTGCTCTACCTAAAGGTAACAAATCTGTGGCTCGCTAAAGAATCCCTGGCGGCTACAACCCCTAGATAAAATTGGTTTTCTGTTGTCGATTATGTTCTGAATTAGGGACAGCGCAGTGAAGCAGTCAAGTATTCCTTTAGCGATACTAACGTGGCACGAGTCAACTTTAACACGTAACAGAAAACTTGGACTACTTTGCTTGCTCTGATTACTCTGAAATGCGTAAATCGCCGGTTGCCAGTGCCTCGTTTTGGTTTGATACCGATTTCAGAATTGTGATTAGTAAAACCAGCTTCGCTGGTTAAAAAGTTTTTTTCTATCTTTAGTAACAGGGATCTTTACCAAAGTGGCCCCACGTTCAATCTAAAGTGTCGTCTTCACAGTAGACACATATAAAGCAAGTTTCATCACAATATCTCATTCCTTCTAAATTGATTAAGCAGAAACGGTTTGAAAATGTTAGCAGTGACCTTTAATTAACTTTTATCTACCAAATGTGTGCCAAAAACTGTTTTTATATGTGAAGCCTTTCATGAGAAATCATCCAGAAACCATTTTGTCTATTTTAGCAACAGTGAACAGGCCCAATTTCAATACCAAGTTTCATCTTCACAGACACTACCTATATAGCAATTTTCTTCACAATATCTTATTCGGAAATAAAGTTATTGAGCATATACAGTTTTTTTCTATTTTCAGTAACAGTGACCTTGACCCCACAGGTCTTACTTTCAAAATAGTCGTCTTCATAAAAACCTCCAACACACAAAATATCATTCAAGAATCTCATGAGTGGAAATGAAGTTTTGAAGTTTAAATAACAGTGACCTTGACCTTTAACACAAAGGCCCTAAAGTCAAACCTAACCTGTATCTTGTTATGTTACATCTGTGTCCCAAAAATAATTAAATCTATAAATTATTTCAAGTGTTATCGTCCAGAAACAATGTTTCTATTTTACAGTAAAAGTGACCTTGACATTGACCCCATATGCCTCAAAGTCGAACTTGACCTGTATCAACTGTTGTTACATCTATGTCCCCAAAAAGGATTTAACCTGTAAAGTATTTCATGAGTAATCATCCGGAAACCATTTTTTAAATTTTTTATTAATACTGACATTGACATTGACCCCACCAGCCCCAAAGTCGAACTTGACCTGTATTTTGTGATATTACACCTGTGTACCAAATTTTTTTTTAAATAGTTGATGCCTTTCAGGAGTTATCGTCCGGAAAGCATTTTTCTGTTTTTAGTAACAGTGACCTTGACACTGACCTCACCAGACCCAAAATCGAACTTGACCTGTATCTGACGTTACACCTGTGTACCAAAAATTATTTAAATCCGTCAAGCCTTTTATGAGTTATCATGCACACTGCGGGATACCGTATCCCGGATTTTGCTCGATTTTACACTAAAAATGAGCTAATGAGCAACACTCGGTACACTAAAAATCAATACTCGGTACACTTTTTTGTTTCTTTTTGGGTCTGTATCATTTTGGGGTTTCATTTTTTTTCTCCTGAAATTTGGACTAAACATACTTGGGCTAAGAAAAGAAAAAATGCTCGATTCAATTTTTTGTTTTTAGTTATATAATCATTTCTGACGATTATTTAGTCATCGAGGTCAATATTTTCGATTGAGCAGCCGATCGTTAAGGGGTAATTTAATCAATTTTACAAAAACCTGTTCTGCTGTGATGTCTTCCAGAGATACAAATACTACCGGAAAACATTTCAAACCAATTGAAATCAATGAAATAGCAAGTAGTTGGAAAATATAGGCGCTAGACTTACCTGTGTTCTCCGTTTACAGTCGCGAAATGTGATGAAACTCCTCATTAAATCGAGCAATATCCGGGATACGGTATCCCGCAGTGATCCAGGAAACAAAGAATCCGACCGACAGACAGACCGACCGAAAAGCTCACTCCTATTGCCCCCTCAAACTTCGTTTGTGGGGTATAATAACAGAATTAGAGACAGGACACAATTTTTCTTCAAGGTCATACACGTCGTCCTATTTTGGTGATCATTTCTCTGAAATAATTTTAAAATCCGATTTCCAATAACAAAGTTATGGGCCGGACAAGATTTTGGTGCAAGGTGATGCTGTGACCTTGACCATCAAGGTAGAGACCCAAGTGTTGCGCGCGACATGTTGTCTCATTATGGTGATCATTTCTTTGAAATAATTTTTAAATCCGACTTCAAATAAAAAAAGTTATGTGCCGGAGACGATTTTGGTGCAAGGTCATACTGTGACCTTGACCTTCAAGGTAGCAATCTAGGTGTTGCGCGCGACACATCGTCTCAATATATATGGTGATCATTTCTTCGAAATAATTTTAAAAACCGACTTCAAGTAAAAAAGTTATCGGCCGGACACGAATCGGGACGTACGGACGAACTGACGGGCGGACAACTCGGCCACTTTTTAAATATGAATTTAACAGTTTACAAAATATAAATTGTATTCATTAAATGAAACATAAAAGAATAAAACATTCTTGCGCCCAAAACAATATTAGTGCGGTGTTTTCAAATTCAGTTGTGCACCCAGGTTATCTTTCTTAAATTTGGTATCGTGAGGAAAGTTATTTGATGATTTGTGTTCAAATAGCCTGTTTGAACGGGTAAGCCCGAGTAGTTCCGTCGGATAATATAAAGCAATTATCGTTCATTGATGCAGGCCTGTCTGTTCCCGAGTGTCGAGGTGTTCACATCATTGAATTTGATTCAACATTTTGGTTTGAATTATAGGTCCAATATAGCACAGCTCTGTACTAGGGCATATTGACCGGGGTGTTTCATTAAACGTGGATGGTGTGAATAGTATTCAAATTGGTTGAAGCTAGGGCTGATAGGGTTTTTAGATAGTGCCTTCGGACAATTGCTGGAAACACATGCGTCTGAGACACTTGTGTCCCTAAGGTAGCTTCAGATTAGGTGTTGACGGTAGGGTTTCTAGATAGTGCCTTCAGACAATTGCTGGAAACACATGCGTCTGATACACTTCTGTCCATAAGGTAGCTTCGGAGTAGATGTTGAGCATAGGGTATTTAGATAGTGTCCTCAGACAATTGCTGGAAACACATGCGTCTGAGCCACTTGTGTCCCTAAGGTAGCTTCAGAATAGGTTTTGAGCGTAGGGTATCTAGTTAGTGCCTTCAGACAATTGCTAGGAAACACATGCGTCTGAGACACTTGTGTTCCTAAGGTAGCTTCAGAGTGGGTGTTGAGGATTGGTTTTATCATAAAACTTTTATGTTAGTGTTCTCAGTATATTGCTGATGAAAAGGTATAACGGTCACAGAACTGATCCTTTAATCTTAGATTACTGGACGGAAGTTCTGGAACAACGTATCCTCTGGATATCACGTAAGTCTGAGACACTATTGTCAAGCAGGGTTTAAGTGTTGAGTGAATGTTTGAAGACGTTTTGCTTGAGATTTGATTTGATTGTGATTTGTTCACGACTTTGTTGAGCAATGTTTGAAAGTTTTAGTTGCTCGGATTTGATGATTCATACAGTATGAGTGTTATTTATTGTCTGAGGATTTGTTGAAACTTGTAGTTCGAAACATCATTGTCTGGAATAAGGGGTCCTTAGTTTATTGCGTAGCGTGTGCGCTGAGAATGTGCTGGAAGTAAGTGTGAACTAGTTTTATTTCAGACTGTGACTTTGTTCAGAAATAGTGGTTGGGAAATTTAGTGTAAGATTAATTATTTTGTCTAGGTGGTTCATTGTCCTGGAGATTGTTTGCAGATGTTCGGCTGATTCTTACTTCGATTATGTTGTTAAAAGTCAATCATTTCTGAAATCATTGTAATCAGTTTGGAGCAAAGTAGCTCAGGGAAATTCCTTATATTGTTTAAAACAATATCCATTGCTACAACATTTTTAAAATCACTTCAACAGAAAAAATATATATGTTGGCAAATAGTATGTTTGAGTGCCTTCCGCTCGAGGCACGTTACAGTACAAAAGTGTCAACAGTGTGTGACAAAAACTTTTACTGAAATTAGGTTTTTTTTTCCTTGGATTTTGAAACGAAAACTTAAAGAAATCTTCTCTTACCCTTTAACTCCCTTCCCCCTTCTGACCCATCAGTTCCCAGTCGCCACAAGTCCTCACGTCCTAAACCCACCAGATCAGACAAACTTGTCCAACAATTAAGTTCAGGCACTGATAGTGAAGGCTCATCATCTGAGTCTAAACCCTACGTTATTCCCCAACGTAGGCCAGGCTATCCGCCTGTCCCAGTGACAAATTTCAAGTCTCAGGTAGGAAATTCTCTACCAAGGTTTTACTCAGAAATGTCTGAGGTCAATAGACATAACTCCATTTCTGGGTCTCCAATGCAACCAGATGTGTTGTCCCCATTACCGGAGTTATTTCAGGACAGGTGACCAAGCAGAAAACACACAGGGAACTGTCTCGGAAACTGTTGCTCCCTCTAGTTTCAGAGGTTCAGCCCAGTTTCTGTCAAGCAGGTCAATTTCTCAAGATCCTGCATTTGTTTCCCAGACACAGGAATCCTTTTCCCAAAGTATCCCTGAAGCCAGTCCAGAGCCCGTCCGTAGACCCCAGCGACTCAGAAAGCCACCCGATAGATACGGCGAATGGGTGTCCCCATTGATTGCAACAGAGGATGTGAAAAGGCAAGTTCACATTTATTATGTATAATTGCAAAATGGCCATAAAACCAAGATGAGAACTCATTTAACAGTTTATCTTGCATAATTATAACATAGGTTTAATTGAAAATTGTATTTATTTCAATTATATCCAAACCTAATAAATGCATTTCACAATGCATTCCAATGGAATGTTATTACAATGTTCTAACTACACCTATCAAAAAATTAGAATTTCTCCGCATAGAAATGGAGTACAGTCTTCAAATTTGAAACATAACAAGATGCATCATTTTACTCCTTTTTTCTGAAGTTTCCTTTTAAATCCCTTTGTGCGTTCTTAAACCAACGACATTTAACAGAGGTGAGGGCAAAACCAAAAGTCATAAAATTTACCGTACCTTTT
Organism: Corbicula japonica; assembly: GCA_038501625.1. Classification (NCBI taxonomy): domain Eukaryota; kingdom Metazoa; phylum Mollusca; class Bivalvia; order Venerida; family Cyrenidae; genus Corbicula; species Corbicula japonica. The sequence goes on along the minus strand of JAZAYU010000044.1, from coordinate 849,923 downwards.
GCATAGAGGATATACTGAAAACGGCAAAATCTGCTTAAATGTCTTCTGTGTAACATCTAAACAATCGCATTATTGCAGAATTGCATAGGATTGTTCAAACTTACTTAAAAATACATATTTAAACAACGAGACATGAATTTTCGTTTTCGGAAAATATACCCACTACCGACAATTTTGTGACTTTTGGTTTTACCCCTACCTTGATTAAATGCCAGTGGTTTCTAAACGCTTGAAGAGAATTCAATAATTGTTTCACACAAAGAAGTGGAAATGATGTATCTTATTATATTTCAAGTTTGAAGTCTATATCCTGAATCATTGATGAGAAATTTAGAAAATATGATCGGTGTAGTTAGAACATTGGTTAAGTCATTTCTTGATGATTGGCAAATCAAATCCTTTAATTGTCGGTCATCCTGATGACCGACATATTATAATCGACCAAACTTGAGATCTTTAGCCTGATCACCGGTTAATAGTGACTCACGGTCCAGAACGGATAATTTAGACTATGCCACCTGTTCGAAAGACGCAAGCCAAAAGATAGTGTAGAGGCTGATGTTTGATTGCTTGATATTTAAAGAAGACGTTTACTGGGATAGATATTAATGTAGATAATCATGTTTCATGTATACTTAATTTATTGTCAGTCATCCTGATGACCGACATATTATAATGGACCAAACTTGAACTTTGAAGGGTAACACCGGTGAACAGCGGCACCGGACGTGGTCACTTTAGACAAATCCGCCCGTCTAAAGCTTGAGAATGCTATTTCGTTTCCCTGTTTACAAGAAAAGTCTTCTAAATGTTGATGAAACAATATTTGGAAATTGTAGTTACGGCAAATCAGAAATCAAGCTCATCTATAACGACATGTTAAATTATGTAAACATACGTGTGTTGTATTTTCTACAGGGTATAGAAATAATGTTATGCGTCTTTTTTTTAGAAAACACGTGATGCAAACCTTTAAAGCAAAATATTAGATGCATATACGTTGAACTGATACTTTATTTGAATCAAACAACTGCTCAGGATGATGCCATATATGAAATAGATTCGTTGAGTTATCTTGATTTTGTTCGTCAAAAGCAAGACACCGTTTATGATTTTCATAGAGACTAAAGGATATCCGACTTTGGCTGTAAAGGCTGTCTGTAAACAAAAGTTTACAAAAAGCTAGTCGGTCATTTGCTTAACCTTTTAACCAAAAAACACATGGCACAGAAGTTAAAACTTTAAGCCACTTTGAAATAGAAGCGCTAAATTTTTATTGGATGTCATCCAAAATATAGTTTACTTATATATATTTCCCTTTTTTAAAGGAATGCATTTAAGCTGGTGATAAATCTTACCATTTTGCAAACATTATTTATAATTTACTTGAAAGTACCATAATTGGTAGGCCAAACACTATTTCTTCGTCTAACACTTTTTTGTCAGAAAGTGTAGAGAAAAAAACGAAAATCAAGCTGTAATTTTATTTGTGGGGGGATGAGCAGCCTGACAGGGACTCAAAAATATTGTATTTACTATTCTGATCTTCAACAATTTCGTTAGAATGCTGGTATTGCTAGAACTTTAGAACTTCAACATGTAAATATATTGCTGGTTCCCGCATATTTTCTTGTTTTAACCAGGTTTTTAAAAAAAAAAACAACAACAGGTTATTAGATTAGTGTTCGTCCTTGGGCGGGCGGGCGTAAAACTGTTTGGTTTCCGGCGATTAACTTTAGTTCGGTTCATCGTACTGACATGAAACTTGATGTATAGTTAGAACAGGAGGAGGGCTTGCTTGGAATTGCTTTCGAGGTCGGTCCGTCAAAGGTCAAAGTCACCGTTACTAAAAATAGAAATTTGGTTTCCGGCGATTAACTTGAGTTCGGTTCATCGTATTGACATGAAACTTGGCGTATAGTAAGAACGTGTACATAGCTCGTTTGGGATTGCTGATGGCAGGGTTTGGCACAGATCTGGAAATGTCATGGAAAACGAGTATTGCCTGGAAAATTCATGGAATCTTGATTATTTGGATTTTATAGTGGTAAATCATAGAATTTAAAACATTGTCATGGAAATTTGAAAAGTACAGTTTGTGTAGACAATCCGAATCACTAAAAACCGTTGGTAAGCAAAGTTATATACTGTATTAAGAAGTTAAAATTTCCTTTTTTGTTTTAGGTTTTGGTGTTCACAAGACCTTATCTTAAGTTTGTTTATTTCATTCAATTGATAATGAATGTAATTTATGTTACAAAAATCTCGCCGCCCCAATATTCAAAACTTGCCTTTGCCCTTGAATAAATGCATTTTCAAAGAAATACGAAGTGATTTGTTTTGATTCCCCGATTCTATCTCAAAACCGCATCTATCCATGCGTTCTCTTCTTGGGATCTATTGTGAACGGTTGGACTCGTCGCAATTGCAATCCAAATTGAGTTTAACTTGTAAAAGATTTCCGGGGATACCCCTGACGCTAATGTCTGCTTCCCCATACACATGCAATATAACGGATCTGGATTCAGTCTTAGGTTGATACTAAACAATGACATTATTTTGAAAAGTACAGTAAGGTTGACAACACAAGCACTATCATTTCTATGTCAGGGCGATCAACTAGAATATACTGCAAGCAATGCAAAACCAGCCTTTAAAGTAAAGAAATAGTTGTGAAGAATTTTCAGAACAGTGGCATAACGACACTTTCTTTGATCATAGATTAATTTAAATACAAATATTGCTTCTCGAGTTTCTGTAATAGTTTAAGAGAAAATCGTTAAAACTAAAACAAAAGATATGAGCAACATAACACTTAAGTGAAAGTAATAAATGCATCTTCATCCTAATTTTGTTTACTGTCTTCTAACGCTCGTCAACTTCAAGTTTGACCAGATCTGCTGCCTTTACTAAAACTACACTTTGTGTTGGTAATAAATACTGAATATTATAAGCATCGCTTTTCTGCTCACTGTACAAATAAGCATCGACTGTGGAAAGTTCTATGGTATCTCTGTGAGCATTCGTGTTAATGTAACATATTCATCCAATTCGATGGTGCCTAAACAACGTCATTATTTCTACACGTCGACCAGAAACATGATTATTTATATAATGTCTCTTGCCGATACACGTCTTCTTCATGTTTCAATTAATCAATCATCAGCCGTTCAACTTATTTTGCATGCTTTAAAGTAACAGCATTTGTAATGTATATATGTTCTTTTGTTTATGTATTGTACTTACAGAGAAATGTAATTGGAAATAAACTTGAAATTTGAAACTACAACCAAATTCACAAATGGTTTGTCAGATACAATCTACGTGACATTGATCGACAGAAAACTGGACAAATCCTTGACTTCCGGTGGTCCAAAAGTATATGCAAACACGAATACATACTTATTCTACAAGTTTATCTGCTAATGACCGACTAGCTTTTTGGAAAGCTAAAACTTGTATTGACAATTATACTGGTAGTTAACCTACCAGCTGATATTTATTTACAGTGCGTGGGAACTAGGTCAGTGACCTGATCATTACATTTTACTACTTTCACTGTAGTGGATGTGCGCTACGCGTATGTAACTTATAACGTTGTCAATATTAGTTATTGTATTTGGTTTATTTGACATTTATTATTTTAACTCTCTCCGTTTAAATGTCAGGAGACATTTTAACTCTCTCCGTTTAAATGTCAGGAGACATTTTCTTCAACCTGGGGAGAATGTAAACGGGGTTTTGTATGGGTATTGTGCCCTGTCTTGTGGGTATTGTAGTCTGTGTGTGTTAATTATAGTATTATCTATAATGGTAAACTAGTTTGTATGGTTGAGCGAGTGTTACCCTTCACTGCACATCACTGCAATCTTTCCTAAGCACTATTAACAAAGATAATCTCATTCCCGCTCTAGCTTTCATAGGAAACACTTTGGTACTTCAGAATAGAAAGTAATTGTTTGATTATTTGTAACCTTTCCAAGGTTATACTTATAAAATTTATTACTTAGCTTTCTAGTATAGAGGCACTGGTAAGATTTTATTTATTGTGTGATACTTAAACCAGCGCGCTCATGATTTCATATTTGATATGTTACTTCTGAAGTGTGATGTTATATTTTATCTTGTTTGTATGTCTTGTCTAATTGTTTGAATGTTTGTTTTAGGCCCATATTAAAAGTACCAAATCAACCAGTTTTGGGTTTGAACCATCACCGTCCACAATACTAAACTAGAAGATATGTAAACAGTAAATTTGATGTAATACTCGTACACTTAACGAGTGAGTATATTTAAAGCCAAAGTTGTTATAGCGTTATTAACGAAGAAAAGAATCACTCGCGTAGATCCTTACATTGAATGATAAGTTTAAAATTGCGACAAAGTTTCTTCCTGATCAGTCTGATAGTCATTTAATTTGCATTAAATAGCAGTACATTCAATATTAACCACATATGAGACATTGGAGTATTTCAACCGGAATTGTGCATTGACATCTTTCACGATGTTTTTCACTGAAACTTATTTATAAACTGACCTGTTTTTCGGCTAATTTAAAACATGTTTTTGCAAATGGGACAACGTAATGATATTTTATGGGGGTTTATTACCCTATGCGACCGAATTACACAAGTTCTAAATTCGCTCTTCCAGGATGTATAAAGGTACTATTAATGGAAATTGCTCGTTTTGTTAGGTTTGTGATAAAAAGTAAACATAAATCATCTAAATCGGCAATAGCCTCGTTTTATATCGGTTTTAATAACTCGTTTAATAATTTAAGTATAAAATGATTACTTATGCTGTATTTTCAATGTATAAAGATAACTTTATTTAGATTTATTTATAAATATTACAATAATAGTAACGATGCCTTAAAAAGTGAAATATGCATATCAGGAATCACTACACTCACAAACCACAGACTCCCCACGCAGCGAAAAAGAAGAGAGGAAAAAAGAGCATGTTGTTATAAGTATGTCAATTCAAATAAGACGCCACAAACAACGAAATAAACTTGAAATTCATAAAATGTACTCACTGTGAACTACTTTTGTGATTCTCTCCTGATTCTTCGTTTGCTCTTTGATTTTGTATAGCATTGCTTTCATTTCCTGTACATCTTAAAATCAAAATTTTACCAGTTAAGTGTGGTACTACCAAAATTATATACAAATATTTATATCGATTTACAGTATTTTATTCAATGTAGGCCGGTTACCTAACGTCTATTTTTTGTTGTTTTGTCTGAAAAATTACGTTTTTTATTGTTTGTTTGAAGTAGATAAAACGGAACTTGAGCGTCAATACGTACAAGTGTTGAAATATTGCGAACTGTCTCTAATAACCACAGCCTCTAGCCATCAATTTTACAACCAAAGAAAATAAGAGCCCTCCTGACTTACCGTTGTGTACATCAGCAACTGCTCCAACTGTATGTTGAGCTACTTTCTTTAGAGCATCAACCGTTGCACCTGTATTTTGAACTATTGTCTTTACATTGTCAACTTCTACCTCTGTCTTCTTAGCTATAATCTGAACATTTTCAACTGCTTCTACAAGCTGCTCTTGAACTCTTTTTACATCATCTAAACATGTTTTTATGTTTTCAAAAAAATCTGTAGACTGATCTAATTTCCTTATTTGTTCGGCAGTAATATCTAGTTGATCTTTTTCAATGCTTGCCGTCATATCTATGAGTCTCTGTTGCACGTCTAGAGACAATCCAATGCCTGCATAACTTATAGTTGTTGCAAGATAATTCCATTCTCTTGTGAAGGTAACAATATCCATCTTGCCTTCTCTTGCGTGCATATGATTATTTCTTAACTGACGAATGTCATCTACTCCTTTTCTTTCATTATTGTCAATAAATCCGTTCAGATAGTTAATAAGCAAATGAGAAAGTAGTGTTATATCAAAATCATTTGTAGAAGCAACTTGTGGATTTGGTGGATATAAAGTGTCTTTTTGCTTTTTAGTGAGGTGTTTATCATTAAGTAATGCAGGTTTGACTGAATTCAGAAACTGATATAATGCCTGTCCTTTTCTCTGGAGAGCTTTTTCAGTGATTTCACAGAGAAGGTCAGTTCCAACTTTCAGCAGTAGAACGATAAAACGAATGTAGTTTTCGTCTTCTGTGGTGATCATGGTTGATGTTCACTCACCTGAAATCATTGCATTTATTGTTTTTTTGTGTCTGTATGCATGTCTAAGAGAATGTTATTTTAAAACGCACATCAGGAAGCACAACATTCCAACAAGGTCAATTTTAAGAAAAAAAATGAAATATGCATATCAGGAATGGCCACATCCAGCATAGATAGAAGCATAAGTTTATGATAACACTTATATATGTAGTAGTATTGGACTAAGAATTGGAAAGCTTATACTTGTTGTTATATCAAAATTATTGAAGTGTAAAATTGTGCAAAATTAAATTCATTTCATCACTGAATATTGGGGTAAGAACATAGAAAGGGAGATAATAGATTATATTCATTTTTATTATTTGGCACATGTTTGGAGTGAACAAAAATTATATCTTTGGTTTTTCATCTTAAATTGTATAATTCATTGTCATCTGGTTAGGAAATTTTATTATAAATGAGACTTGATTTAACGTTACAAAACCTAATTTAAGTTATATAAGAAATGGTTGATGTAAATGTTTCTTTGGTGGAAATCCCGGTAAGATATTAGTATATAGTTACAGGCCTTACCCATTCAGTACAGATAAGAGATCTGGGGAAAGTTTATTGTAACGCCCTATTAGGTCAAACTGTCTAAAACTGAATTTACAATATTATTAATATTTGGTATTTTGTGGTAACAATTAAAATTGTTATGTAGTACATTTCTTCTACTTGAATTGATGCATTTACTAGTATATCAGTTTAGTAATTGTTGAAACAGAAAACTCAATAAACGACATCAAATTGTTTTATGTTGGTGTTACTGTGTTTATGGGCCCAGAGCATGAACCTTGTGGGTAGTAGTCACCCCACCTAAATCAGTCCGGCTACATATATAAAACAAACACCCAAATTATCAATTAAAAACACTAAATGAAGGTTAACGTCTTGAAATGGTCAATAGCAAAACATTTGTCAGTGGGTTTTAAGTGCCTCTTATGGTTTACCAACCTCATACTTGTCCTCAAGTACGTCAAAATTTGTCTTGATTGATTTATTCCCTCACCATCCCATCCTCCAATTCGACTAAAGTTATGGGACATTTTTTAAAAGTAGCTACGTCAAGCAAAAACCGTGATTACCACCTCTGATCATCTTGGTTAAATTTAGCAAGATCTCGATATATATAAATCGAAACTAACGGTAAGACAAAGAAACTCTGACGAAAATAAGAATTCATTACATGAGACTATATATAGGTTATTGCAAGAAAACTTCAAGTTGACAAAGGATGAACAAGAGTTATCTTTTGAGACTACTTTTACGAGTATAATGAAATATAGATTATAATTAAATATGCACAGTATTCTATTATTTTAATGATTTTATTCTGGTAAAATACCTTAAGATAGGGGTAACGTGGTTATTAAATTTTGGACCAGCAGATCAAAGAAATCAATGGCGCTGTCCAAAATTAACCAAAACCTCCGCTATGCACAATCTATACCGCACTGTTATTTGACAACTGTTGCTTTCAGATCTGAAACAAGTTTATTTAAAAAAATGGATTTATCAGAAAGGAAATAAAGTTGACCAAGTAAGGATAGAAAAGTTTTCATGTTGTAGCCGATTTCGATTTTCGAAGATTATGATCAGGTAAGGATGAAAACAATACAGATAATTAATTGCTATATTTAAATTAAGGGCTTACTACACTCCTCCCCAGCACATTAGTAACATTTATTTGTGCAAAGTATCATTGAACGACATTTTACCGTTATTGAGATTTTGATAATTTTGTTTTTATCGATGAAGGTTCTGGGGAGGAGTGTAGTAAGCCTTTAAGTGTAAATAATATAATGTTTTCAGTAAGCTTTCCTTAAATTTCTTGAAAACCCTAACATTTTTTGGCGAATTGGCACTAAACATTGTAGACCAACATATACTTATTTCAGGTATGGGTAACAAGCTTTTGTATATTGCCAATGAATTTCAGAGTTCTCATGTAAACGGGTTTTCTTTTGTTTTACTATGTTTTTGGTAATTAGAACATGAATTAGACTAAATTGAGCTTGCAAACATTAACTACATCCTTTGCTAAATAAATTTTTTTACTAAAATCTAAGTGGCATTATGTATTTTCCCAAAAATTCATTTTTGAAATTTTAGCCAGTGTTCGCCATTTGCAATGTTTGCGACTACTTAGGCCCCTTCCAATCATGTTCATTGATAGAAAGAAAATTATCAAAATCTCAATAACGACAAAATGCCGTTGAATGAAACTTTGCACAAATGAATGTCACTAATGTATCTTTATTTCACATATGGTAAAACACGTTAGAACAGTAAGGGAATAACGAGACCTAAAAAATCCCTAAACTTCTATTTACATAATTTCACAAAAACTAAACAACACAAAACATCATTTTAAATACCCATATGAGTAATATGATATGACATCAATTTCTTGTGTCCTCGTGACTTACATATGTAAACTTTACGAGATATTAGTAAAATTGTGTTTGACCTTCAATTTCCTTGTCGCTTCCTGGTCGCGTAAACGGATGGCATACACTGATTTCTCTTTTAGTAGTAGAAAGTTAACAACATTTTCTTGTCATTATTATTAAACTCACGTGGGAATTTAAAATTATGCATTGCTTAGTTTTGTGATTTTATGTCTAGCTTTGTTTCTTTATTTTTCTGAGGTGTCTTACTGTATGCAAAATAAAGATACATTAGTAACATTCATTTGTGCAAAGTTTCATTTAACGGCGTTTTGCCGTTATTGAGATTTTGATAATTTTCTTTTTATTCATGAACTTGCTTGGGAGGAGTGTGGTAATGCCTTCAAAGTCTTAAAAAATTATGAAAATTAATTGGATAAAAAAAGGAGGTACGTGTGTGAAAAAAAACAACAAAAAACGCAATTGAAAGTAATTTTGTTATACACTACAAATTCACTGATAGAGCATTCAGTTAATATTCCCCATAGTCGGCTATTTTTACCTAATTAGGCCACCTTAGATTTAAATTATTAACCGACAAAAGCGCATCGTTTGTGCATTAAATACAGAGAAACGTACCATTAATCAGTAGAAACAAATCTTATTTCAAACAATTTACCTTCTTTATGTACTATCGGCGATTTATTCTTCGTACTTTCGATTTCATGTACAATCTATAGCCGCCATAGACCGTTTTCACCAGAGGGTGAAATTTACCATATCACCGGTTTGGCCGCGAAGTTGGCTCAATGTTATAGACCAATAAATTTTGGTGATCAGGCCTCTAAATAAATTTGGGCAGGAATTTGCGGACCAGTAACGAGAAGTTAAATCTGTTTGGTAGAAAATGAAAATAAATACTTTAAAAAGAGAAAATATAATGATATTGTAGCAGTTTGAAAACACATTATATGAAATTGTTAATGAAAAAAAGTGAAAATGAACTTTTAAAAAAGCTATCATTTTTGACAGAATACAATCAGCAGAGACTGGGATGATAGGCCTACACTTCTGGCTAAAATGCCGAAAATGACAAGCCGTTGTGGTAATTACAAAACGTTGTGGAAATGACAACCGTATTCCTTAAGTACAGTTTGTTCCTAGAACCAGTATATTAACATTTCGTGTTTTTTTATTCTATAATTTTAACATTTTAACAGCAAAATATTTAACTACAACTGCAAATGCAACAAAATAGAGGATATTTGTTTTTACCAGTGTAATATAGAAATATATTTCACCGATCGAGCTCCGGAAGTCGTATTTTCACGAGTGGCAAATAGTAACTGCAAACAAGACGGATGACATCATTTGCCAAAATTCCTAAGAATTACCCATGTAAACAAAAAATCAGCAGAGACTGGGATGATACACTTCTGGCTAAAATGCCGAAAAAGTTTATCGGTCATGCTATAGTGGAATTGGTATTTTACGGTGTCTCTAGGTTGGTTCTTTAGGGGTTGACTCAATAGTAAATTCAGAACTTGATGAAAAGTTATAATGGAAGTCTATGGAAGTCGAATTAGTTGTCTATAGTCTAAACCAGGTCATTTTCACTACAAGTTTTAGCTTTCCAAAAAGCTAGTCGGTCATTAGCACGACATTTTAACAAAAAAAGACGGATCTGAGGTTTAAACTATTCTAGAACAATTTCGTTAGAATGTTGGTATTTATTTGGAATTTAATTTTCGCCTTGTAATATCGTCACACATTTTTGTAAGTATACAAGAAACGTGGTTATCTCCATTAATGTCTTTTTCCGTTAAACGTCTTTACTATTTATCAAGCAATCAAACTTCAGCCTTTACAAAATCTTTTTGCATACGTCTTAGGAACAGGTGGCATAGTCTAAGTTATCCGTTCCGTCTGAACCGTGGTATCACTATATCCGGTGTTTAGGCTTCAAAGCTCCCTTGAGTTTGTCGATTATAATACAGTCAAACCAGTCTTCAGCAGCCACCCAAGTGAGTGACAAAATGTGGCTGTTGAAGACAGGTTGCTGTTAAAGACAGTAAATAGTTAGAACAATATGTCAGTTTAGGTCTTATTAAAACTGTCTGTTTAACACAGGTGGTTGCTATTTGCAGGTTACTGCTAAGTCAGGTTTATAGGCAGCGGTGGTCCAGTGGTAGAGAGCTCGCTTAGGGAACGAGGGGTCCCGGGTTCGAGCCTCAGTTAGGCCGCTAATTTCATAGAGCAAGAAATTACGCCTTCATTGCTCCTCTCCACCCAAGTGTGTAAATGGGTACCTGTGAGGAATGTAAGCCAATGTTCCGTGGCTGCTTTCGGCGCCGACTGTTAACGGACGACTTATATATCCAGTGATCAGGGGGTAAAGTGTAAAGTCGGGTGAAAATGAATATAGATACCAGACTATAAAACATGTACTTTAAACATGTACTTTAACTGGATCCAGAATGACCGAAAAAAGGGCCCACTTCTGAAGTAGGGACTTGTATGGTGGCCGATTTCTGCCATTTCCTGTGTTCGTGTAGCCGAGGCGAAATGTAATTTATGAAAATAATATCCATATTATTAATAATGTTTGAAGTCGGCGGGTCGAAATGTCGAAGTGATGAAACCACGAAAAGTTCAAAAACTGACCGACATTCCGACATTCGAAGTGAACACACCTTCTCCGGACGTCTCCTGACTCGGTCCCATTGATATCTAATTAAGAATCCGACAACCCATTGTCACTATGTTTGATTTTGCATTACGCGTTTCACTTTTGTGTGTTTAATACTTTAAAATGGACATAATTTACATATGTCTTCTTAGTTCGGTTTTATCCATAAAACCTTTACCGCAGCACTTGTATTGAACGCCTTCTGGTTAATAGCATTGCCATGAACACGCATGGCGGCACGCGTATTGAACGACGCTCCACAGTGCTCACATATGTTGTTCATGATCTGAAACACATGGAACCTAAATACTGTCAATTATGTGATTTCAACTAGATGAAAGAGCGATTTCCAGGTAATTTCAACATACGAAACTATCTGTGTTCGTCTCCTAAATATCTAATGGCTAAGTTTAATTAAGAATAGTTTTACAATCAGACACCGGCCGTAAAAGTAATAGCTGTTTCATTGCCAATATTACATTGTTTTGACACAAACGATTTTTGTACCAGCTAAAAGAATTAAATAAAACATACACAAGCCAGGAGTTTTTTTCGTTGGCCGGTGACAACTGAAAAAGCCAAAGTTCAGAGGAGCGGATCAAAACAATACATGTTTTAAACCGCTATGCTATGGGATGGGAGCACATTCTATCATTGATAAAAAAGAAAATTATCAAAACCTCTCTAACGACTGGGGGCTAACACGTGAGTATTTGAGGTACCTGGTTGTGATGTGGCGACAAAAATCAATGATCTATGATTTGGTGAATTAACTGGGAACCTCAGCGTTAGTGGAAAGCAATGTCGGATATTGCAGATATAAGATACACGTTTACCTAAAGATTGCCTATGTGTAAACTTTTATTAATATAATCTAAAGACCCTGTCACACTATACATATACCGCGTTTCCACTGCGTTGGCACGACGTTGTTTAATTTTCAAGACTGCGGCCGTGAGATCGCAAGAAAATTGTTATATTTTTCGTGAAGATGGAGATCTCAAGATGTCCACACAGCGACCGAGGCGTTGCTACGGAGCTCCCATTGTGTTCGATCGCGTTCCTACGGATTTATTGTTGGCGATTGTCTGTGCTCTCGTGGCGCTTGCACTGCGTGCACTGGACTTGCACGGCGCTCACACTGCGCTGACGGCATGCTGAAGACGTTTGTTTGCTTTTCCTATAAAACTAATAAATCAATTATTTGTTTGTTTTGGAACAGTTGAAGCTATGCCTTTGGGCCCTCCGTGGTCGTCCCAGATTGATATGCACAATTTATCTGCTGGACTTGTATATCGGCAAGCAGTAGCCAGACTTGGTGCCATAGTGAAATGAGTGTTTATTTGCAAATCTTATAAATGTGTATAATTTTGTTTCTCTTTTTCATGCAAACGACGATGAAAGCGGTAGAAGCGCACTGGGAGTATGTAATTGTTGTAAGATCGCAATAAAATAAATAACACTCTATATAAACACCGTGGACGCGCCGTATAGACGCAGTGACGTCTCTGAGATTGCCATAAAATCTCCGTACAAGCACCACTTACAACCAAAGCGTTCGCACTGCGACCTCTGCGCGCCGGAAGAACTCCTGTGTCGTTAAAGTAGATATTACTGCGTTGCTTCGGTAACCTTACGACAACCCCACTGCGCTCTTTTCAGAACACCTAGCGACGGCATTTGTTTTGTGCATGCTCAAACGTCTGTTGGAGTTCTACTGGCAATACCACTGCGTTGCTGGGGCAGAGCTTCGTACTGAGCGGACCTCGGCGTTCTTAAACGCCATATGATTGTCGTAAGAACGCTGCAGAAGTGTGACGGGTTTATCTATATACACTGCACTGTTATATTTTAAAAGGTTGTACGTTTAACATTTTGTACTACGCATCATTATTTCTAAATACTGAAAAAGAAATAAAGTTTTTTCATAAAACATTCTTGTAACCGTGGGACAGTACTCAGAAAAAAAAGAGAAACGTTGACGTTATAAAAAGAACTTCATTAACTTTTATCTCTTTGTATAAATAGATTTTTTTGCAAAATATGATGCATGTATACTTATAGTATATACATGTATAACACTTATTACATTTATAGGTTGCATGGTTCTGAGATGAATAGATTGATATATTAAATATATTTGAAATATGTCTAGGTAGGTATTTAAACTCGAGTGCAATTATTTTTAGGTAGGTATTTAAACTCGAGTGCAATTATTTTTAGATTCGCTTAAGATGTTACATGTATTTGTACACGGCCCCTGGGAAGACAGAATTGGCACCAGTGTTAAACCTTAAAAAGAAATATGTAAGTGAATATATCAACAACAACATTCAGCTAATATACTCAAAAACGTTCTCAAATGGTTATCCCCGCGATCGACATGAGTATAATTATGCAGACTTTTCACTTATAATTCCTGTGTGTCTGGCTGCCACAAACGGTTTTTTCCACACTCGGTCTGGGCTTTGCTGTCGAATTATCGTTATTGTTTTAGTCCTGCAGAAAACAACAACAATAATGTGCATTCATTTAAGAAGGTGTTATGTGGAGTATGGGTCATTTCTATATTTAATGCACTTAAAATAACATTCTGCTCAAGCCGGCGCCGAAGGGTGTCAGAAGTGTAGCGTTATGAATTAACACTGATGTATAACATGTATGCAACAGAAGTTTCGAACATTCCTTTTAATGTATTTTTTTTTATTTTTTCCTGATGAACTTACATGGTTTTAAACTTTAAAGCTGTTTGTACTGTAGAAAAGTATAGGTCGTTTATTAATTAACAGTGATCTGACACCTTGAAACCGGTGCTCCGTTTTTATTCAATTATATGTTTACATATGTCATGTTATAAGCAGAGCCTTTTTTCCTATTTAGAGTCTTTCTTATATATAGACATAAATTTGTTTTCATTGCGTCAGTAAAACCTTGTGATTTACCGGTACTTAACATGTCCCTTTCAGGCCATATTAGCCATCCTAAGCCCATAAAGCAAAAATTGGAGACTGCTTTGTGTCAGCGATTGTCTGACTTTCTCGAATAGGAACATCCGGTGATGTATTTATTAATTACCAGTACGCATATTAATATCAAATGTTATAATTACCGCATCTTTGCTTTCACGTTTCCAAACAAACCGAAAACAGTCTTCAATGATTAACACACACACACTGTCGAATAGAAACACATACACTTTTATTGATTTCGAATTAACACGTGCACATTATTTTACTTTTACCGAGGCATAGAAACATTTTAATTATCATTAATTAACAAAGGATAGGTAATGGTTTGGTTCTTGAAACTAATGCTAATGGCAACTTAAATTAGAAATTAAACAAATAATGCAATTGAATGATATTTTATATGTAATATTAATACATTTATGTCATATTTGGCAAAAACATCGCAATATCAGATGAAATCAATCATTGACAGAAATTAAATGTTTTGAAAAAACGTAAAATAAATTAAACATTACACACCTTGATTTCTGTTCGATGTTTGAGTCACCTCTATGTCATGTTTTCTATGTTAATTTTATTCATACGACACAAGTCAGGTGTAGGTATTACTAACGGGGCGTTTTATAAACAAATTTCTGTTGAGAAACATACACTAGCTGTCGATGCGCAACACTGCCGTTACAAGCGTTAGCCCCAAGTGCTAACGGGCAAAATTCAGTTTAATATAACTTTGCACAAATAAATGTTATTAATGTATGTTTTACATCGATTAATATAATTTAAAATCTCTTCACGAGTAATGTGTTACGGACAACCATATTTCGTGTATTTGTATACAATAATTATGAGATATTGTATTGTCCAACAATATTGACCTGGCAGCTCATAAATTTTCATAAAGGCCATTTGAAAAACACTGGGACCCTAACAAAATAAGTTACTGAGCAGACACGACCAACAGTGCACTACCAGGGATTATGACTTCGACCTGTGTGACCTTGAGTAACCGACCTGGATCTTGGGTGTGACGCGTCGTCTTTATGTTTTTGACATTTCTGCCAGATTATTTGAATACCCCTAAGGAATGACAAGAGTAACTGAGCGGACACGACCATCAGTGCACTACCATGGATTATGACTATGATCTGTGTGACGACCTTCTAGTAACAAACATTGGTTTTGTGCGACATGTGTTCGACATTTCTGCAAGGTTACAATGTACTTCAAAATCCCAAATGAAATGACAGTTACTGAGCAGACACGACCACAACCAGGGATTATGATTTTGACCTTAAGTCTGACCATGACCTTAGAGTAACCGAAATGGGTCTTGTGCGTGACACCTTATCTTAAAGAGTTTGACATTTCTGCTCTGCAGGAATGACGGTTAATAAGCCGGATATAAATATTTGACAGACAGACAGTTCAACTTCTATATAACTGCTTTCGTCATGTTCGTCGGCATAAAAACTTAAGTTACCCGCAATTGCAAGTATGGACCAATGCTATTTTGACATACCTAATGGTTTCAATTTCATCAATGTAAAAGCTACGGTAAAAGCGGTAACTTTCTATTGATGGTCAGTATATATTTTGCGTAAAATTGGCGGATACTGAACCTGGTTTAAAACACTAGTGCGTTTCATACCGCTCAATATTATTTGTACATACATGTGCATAAATTATGTTCAGAGAGATCAAATTCTCTGTTCGCCTTTAGATTTAATAAGTTTTTTTTCTGACCAAGAATCTCATTGTGTACAAACTGACAGCTCATCTGAACTTGCAGAGTTCACTCTTGGGGATACAGGCTGTATTCCATGGAGAAAAGGGTTAACAACAGAACAAACTAGGTCAATGCAAATACAAACAGCAGCTTCATGAAAATATGTTTTATTTTGTAATTTGTTGTACCTAAAATACTTGTGATTCCAGTCAAACATACAATTACAATCCCTGTATGAATATAAGGCAGCTTTAGAACATATCTTACCAGTATCTACACAGTACCAACACTAATGCTGAATGTCTCACTGGTCACCAGGAATCATTTTGAAAGCTTAATTGGTATAAATACACTAACCAACTGCACATGAACAGTGTCTGACAATCTTTAGCCAGTACCTAAACAGAGACATGGATTCAGGCTAACACAGGAGACATTTCAACAAGATCTGACAAGTTTTCGTGACAATTACTTCTGCTTTAACATAATCAAACACCATGTTTCTATTTCATTCACAAGCTACCTTACAATCAAACAGCCAAGCTTTCTGCATCAGTTGCAGGTTTTATCTGAATTTTCGAACACCGGTAACCCTTAACATCACTACATGTAAGTTTTTAATCCCTTTCCTCCCTAGACACACCTTTATTGCGTGGGCAAACAGTGTAGATCCAGATCAGCCGCTGGCACATCTGTGCCATCCGATCAGGATCTGCACTGTTTGCTTTTTGATTAGTTAGGTTATGTCTGACCTAAATTCGACCTGTGCAGATCCTGATCAGACGGCATGGATGTGCCAGCTGATCTGGGTCTACACTGGTCGCACATGTGTTAAAATGTGTATTTACGGAAGAAAGGGTTTACTTAAATCTGAAACATCAATGGATTTTCATGCGTATATTTAACAAATGAAGTAAAATGCATTTCATTCGCACATAAATAAATCAATCATAAAAAATAATAAACATATACAAAATGTAACATTTGTAAGGGGAATACCTAATTGCCAAAAATAAAGCAAAATGAACAAAACAAAGGCAGGTTCCAAATTGTATAGCACATTTTTGTACGGATTTTTTAAACAAAAATAAGGGGTTGTTTTCAATAGTTTTGTTCTTTTTACATGCAAGTTCTTCAACTTGAGTTAGCAAGCAAAATATTTGTAGTGCCAACATTAAATGCACACAAATGATCAAGAGAGGAAGAAACAAAAACTTATTATCTATAATGTGATGAAACTGACAACTGAAAACTTGAACAAGAATTTGTTACATTGGATCTACTATATTTGTCTAAGTGGGTTTTGTCGATGTTAAGAACATTATCTTCTTAACAAACACAGGTGTTGAGAATGTAAACATTTCTATAGGTTCTAATTGTACTTGTCCTAATCAAGATAACCAAATTTGTTAACAACAGAAGTGAAGCTGTTAAGTCAGTTATTATTGAAATATAATCTGTCATAATATTTTAAAAACTTTTCCACTATATACATGTTGTCCATGTAAGTTAAGAAGCATATGTTTAAATACAGCGTTTCCAGCACCTTTGAATGAAGCTTGTTATGTTAATTACCAATGAATGGAGAAAATATATAGTCTTTAATATTATTTTCTATTATCGCTGTGGAAAATGTGTCAATTGTGAAACCCTAGTTTGTAGTATATCATATACAACAGTTTCCAAGTCAAGTCTCCAAGAATGAATTCAATATAATTACAGTCTATTGCATAGATGATAAAAGAGTATCTCTGTGTTTCTTTATTGCTCAGAATTTGTGTCATATACAAATTTAAGACCAATCTCAAATCTCAAGTATCTGATTGGCTGAAATGGCAACTGGTCATCATTTCAGTCAATCAGATGCTTGAGATTTGATACTGGTCTCCAATCTTAGTTTTATGATCTTGGGCTCATATTCACAATCAAAAGTCCGAAATTAAAGTTGGCTTCAAGCCAGACTCAGAAAAACTAAGTAGATAAGCATTTTTCCACAGATTTCAAACTAAAAGGTTAGAAAACAATATATTTGAAAACTGTCTGAAGTCATAGCCTTAGGATAATAAAAAAATTCAACTTTGTTTACTGACAGCCAATTGATAGTTCTGTTACTGCTATCAGGACCAATTTATTGCAAAAACGTAAGTTTAAATGCATTTAGCATCAATGAAAAACAACTGAACACATAAGCAAACTTACTGATTGTTCCTCAAACATCAGATATATCACAATTAATTCAAAAGTAAGAAGAGCTAGCCAAGGCTGTACAGCTTTGCAACCAAAAATCTGTCTGTAAGAACTTAACATTGTCTTTTTCTAACAAAACATGTGGCATAAAACGGAACACCAAATAACCAAAACACTGTCCTCTGGACTGGGAATTGACAAAAAATAAATTAAAATACTATATAGATTTATGTACCTCAATACAAGAACCTCCAAACACACTGTACAATATATTAAAAAGGACATTTTAACCTTTCCCTGAATAAGTTCAGCATTTCCAGCAATGTACGGAGTAACACCATATTTCATTTGGTTGTAATATTTTTCAATTTTTTCTGTGGTTTTTCTCAAATACATATATCTGTTTTTGCTGCATCAATCGTTGTAAAACAATCAGCTAAAAAATAATCTCTTCAACAATAGTTAACATGTGAAAAAAAAAAATCAAAATAACATTTAACAATTAACCATTAAAAAACTCGTCACAATATGAACACAGAGATTTTTCGGTGTGTTTCACCACATGTCAAGCAGTTCGAAATCTAAACTGTGTATCTTCCCTGCATTTTGAACCAACTGAGCAGAAAAGACAGCCTGCAGAAAAATCTGAAACTTTCAGAAAAGTGAAGCGTGTAGCAGCACGCTGCCAAGCGGCTTGTGTTGCTGAATCGGGATATGTCTAAAGATGCAGCCGCAAGAAAGAGGGGGGCTCCAATATGTCTGTACATAAATAATAACTACAAACATTATACAATCCTGCCATACATCAATCACAAGTAAATTATATATTTCAGCAGAACCCTAACCACACAAATTCGGCAACAAGAGCCTTGCATGTCTGCTAATTAAATCTTTGGTGTGATGATCTAGTCGACGTTTGCCTCCGAGTCGACTTTCTTCTCCTCGCTCTGGCCGTCGCGCTGCTCTCCCCGTGGAGGGCGGCCCTTGGCTTCCTCAACACGTAGCTTCTTGCCATTGATGTTCAGGTCCTCGAGGGCTTGAAGTGCCGACTCCATCAGCTCACTGTTCTCAAACTGCAGGAAGGCATGACCATTGCCACCATGCCAGATGACGCGCAGCGGGTCCACGTCACGGCCCCGAACCTCCGTCTTGAATGTACTCACTCTTAGTGACCTTGGAAGTCCACCAACGAACAGGGCAGGCTGACGACCACGGCGGGGACGGAACCTGTACAGATAAAAGCATATGTTCTAGATCTATTCAATCAGAATATTATTAAACAGTCTCTTTCTAGGTTCTTAGCACATACATGTGATGATTTCCAAGAATGATATTCTATACCAAGTGCAATTTCACTCTTAAATGTCTAACTAGACCAAGTGCAACTTCACTCATAAATGTCTAACTAGACCAAGTGCAACTTCACTCTTAAATGTCTAACTAGACCAAGGGCAACTTCACTCTTAAATATCTAACTAGACCAAGGGCAACTTCACTCATAAATATCTAACTAGACCAAGGGCAACTTCACTCTTAAATATCTAATTAGACCAAGTGCAACTTCACTCTTAAATGTCTAACTAGACCAAGGGCAACTTCACTCTTAAATATCTAACTAGACCAAGGGCAACTTCACTCTTAAATGTCTAACTAGACCAAGGGCAACTTCACTCATAAATGTCTAACTAGACCAAGGGCAACTTCACTCTTAAATGTCTAACTAGACCAAGGGCAACTTCACTCTTAAATGTCTAACTAGACCAAGGGCAACTTCACTCTTAAATGTCTAACTAGACCAAGGGCAACTTCACTCTTAAATGTCTAACTAGACCAAGGGCAACTTCACTCTTAAATGTCTAACTAGACCAAGGGCAACTTCACTCTTAAATGTCTAACTAGACCAAGGGCAACTTCACTCTTAAATGTCTAACTAGACCAAGGGCAACTTCACTCTTAAATGTCTAACTAGACCAAGGGCAACTTCACTCTTAAATATCTAACTAGACCAAGGGCAACTTCACTCTTAAATGTCTAACTAGACCAAGTGCAACTTCACTCTTAAATGTCTAACTAGACCAAGGGCAACTTCACTCTTAAATGTCTAACTTGACCAAGGGCAACTTCACTCTTAAATGTCTAACTTGACCAAGTGCAACTTCACTCTTAAATGTCTATCAACTTGAATCATTCTACAAGTTAAAACAAGGTACTCCAGGACTATCCTGGTATATTAAGCAAAATAGCACGTTAGACTGTTTACAAAAGATCCTGTCAAGAAAGCCTAAAAAAAAGAAATATGAGTTGGAACTATTTTAATCTGCATCAGTTACTGTATAGTGCTTATTATTGGGGGGGGGGGGGAGGGTCAAATTTTGGCTTATTTTGAAGGGTTTTAAATTGGCGGGGTCATAAATAGGCTCAAAAAACCAGACCGCTAAAATAAAACCCTCAATGAAAAATGGCGGGTCTAAAATTGGCGTAAACACAAACTGTCAAAATAAAACTCTTGTAGAAAAAGTCTAGTTTAAAAAATTATTCTGACTTCCACAGTATACCTTTTCCCTGAAGTTGACCGACTGTGTTTATTCACCAGATTTCGCTTATTGAAACTAATTCTATCACACTTATTTATCATAAAAATTTTGACATTGCGTAAGTTTTTTCTTGTCTCAGCAACAAACATCTACATTCAATATAAATTAGTAATACCAGTGTGAAAACATTATCACAGCTAACTAAAATAAGATTGATTTGTTTGATAAATGACACATTCTAATTGTATTCTTTTTGTATCAAACAGTGAAAACTGTGACATTATATGTACTAGTGTATTATAGTTGTCTACCTTATAGATATTAAAATGGCGGTGTAATGAATCGTTGGTGATTTTAATTGGCGGTGTTTTAAATTGACACAAATGACCCTGACCTTCAATATAGCCAAAACTAAATCCCCCTCGAAAATAAGTTCTTATACAGTAATTCTAGACCCAACAATATTAATGCTAATGAACAGTCAGGAAGTTTATTGTTTTCCTTACACACCTCCTCTGTGGTCTACGCCTGTTCTCCTTCCCTTCCCCTTCAGACTCGGTGTGTTCCCGGTCGGCTGCATCACCGCTACCTTCACCCTCTCCCTCAGAGTCCTTGGAGCGTCTTGGGTTGGGACGTCTTCTAAATCGCCTCTGCCTGTATAATCAGGAATATGTACACATTGTTTTGCTGCATTTCATGTTTATTCATAGAGCACTTGTTCTTATGGATTTGTGCATCAATCTATCCAGGGTTTCAAAATCTCTGAGTGGTCGACTTACAAGTTTTTGGGGTGTTTTACATTTAATTTAACACCATTTACATCGAGCGCATGCAGATCTACCGGATGTTTTGATTCGTACTTTTGACGGTGCTTATTTTTTTACTTTTATGCAGGATGTAACTGATCATCACATGTTAGGGGCTTTCAAAATAATAAACAAATGTTAAATTGCTGTTACTTGTTTTATTGTTTTAAGATGACCCCCCAAAAACTTGTTGGTGACGTCATGGATAACATGGCTGGTAGTTGGGATTTTACAAAAAATGCTGTTAATACCATTCGTAAAGTCTTCCTTGAATGAACTTAACTGTAGTGAATAGATTAGTATCAGTTTAACAAAACTTGGTTTCTCTTCCCAACCAACATGAATACTGATTATAGCAGTAAGCAGTTAAACAGTAAAGTAGCACGAAAACTTGTTGGACCATCAAAATTATAGTTCGAAGTAAATGTGAATAATAAAATTTGTTACAATTTTATAAATTGAAAGACTGATAAAGAAATCTTAAGTAATGGCAAAGATAGCCAATTTCAAGTTTTTATGATACATGGATGGAGGGACACTGTATAGGTATTGTCTGCTTACCTTCGTCGCTGAGGTCTCTCGCCAGATCCCTCACCAGCTCCTCTCTCCTGCTTTTCCCCATCAGTACCCTCTCCACCCTCGGACTCTGTCCTCTCCCGGCTTCCGGGGCGGCCACGTCCTCGCCCCCTGCCACGCCCGCGACCTCGCCCACCAAACCTACCACCCCTTCTACGGCGGAAACTGCAAAAATAAACAATATTTTACAATTTTTTACCCATGATACTGCTAACCTTAGTGGATTAGTCATAAACCAGACCCCCAATATCACAAAAATCTTAATTAAAACTAAATTTTCAACTACGTTATCTAATTAAGTTCCCAATGCAGGCAAGTTATTTACACTGCATTTAAAGCCTGAAATAATAAATAACTAATTTTGTTCCCTTAATATTTAAAGTAAGTTGTGAACATGGTTAATAATGAACAGGGAATGTCAAAATGTATTCATACTGAAGAATTATGCTAAATTTCCAACACATTTTGGTAATTTTCATATAGGGCACAGGCATCGACCAAAGAAATTTTAACAACAAGTCATTTCTACACTGAAAATTCAAAAATATTACTTATTGTCACAAATATTATATTAACATTGCCAATTACCACGTTAGTAAATTTTGAAGACCCATTATTCATTTGTATAAAAAATTTTATGGACATCTCATTTACTAAAACAAATAAGAATTTGCCACCTGTATTTAAATTATTAAATGTTAATAATGCTTATGCAATTATCAGGCCCCTGTAAACCTGCTCCTTTCAAATGCACCAAAGCTTAGATAGAATTGTCAATCAATATTGGACCTACTTCCTGCGCCTGTCACCATCTTCTCCCTCTTCGGCAATACGCTGTTGTCTGCGCTCCTCGCGCTCTGCATCCTCCTTCTCGGCAGCCTCAAGATCAAACTCCTGACCATCCTTCAAGGTCACATCCTTCCCCTCGGCCTTCTCCATCTGCCAGAGCTTGCGTAAGATGGGCACACGCTTCAGCTGTTAACAGTGATCATGTACAACTTTACACAACATATTTTCATTAGTCATAAATACCTCTATAATAGTTGTAAGATTGTAACCCGTGGCTTATGTCTTATTACAACCAGATCAGCTTGTGCATCTGCACCTGTCTGTTAACAATTTATTTTAGTATTAAGTCAAAATGAGTTATGGTTACATTCTTTCACGGTTATTTCTGACAAAGAGGCAACCAGTGGATACGCAGATCAATCTGTGCCAGATGAATTGGAACTAAAATGGTCGCACATTCGATCAAACCCATATATATGGTGTAATAAGGTTATTTCTCCAAGAGTCAGATAATAATTCACTAAGGAACTTTAGAAATGATTACCAACTTGAGTGTAAACATCATTTGTGCATGCCTTTATCCATATTATGCTTTACATTTTCATTAAAAGTGTTACTTTGAAGCTTTGGCTATCAGGACTTCATTTTGTTTAAATGAAATAGAGAAAATCCAAATAGAAGACTCTCAAATCAACCTCCGATACATTGCATATTTACATGTATCTTACCACATACAGCCAGACTAAAGGACTGTTTCTGGTTAATAAAGTTTCCCTGTTTTTTCAGGTCATATTGAAAGGTTATCACACGAGGAGCAGATGTTACCTTGACTGGTTCCAGCTTGGACCAGATGATTCCGGAGGGCTTCTTCCTGGATGTATTACACTTAATGATGCCATCTTTAGGGGTCACGATGTAGTCCACAACAAGGTCATGGTCCTCAATCAACTTGTCAGGAATGTCAATTATCTACAATCATACATATATTACAGTTTATTCATATCCACAAATACTTGTTTTCTGATTTTGTTGGTCAACCAATCCAAGAAATTTAACAAGTTTCTAAATAAAAGCTTAATGAAGAGTTAAAAGGTATTTGGAACTATCTATCAAATTTGATGAGCCACAACTACCCAATATTCAGTACTAATCCATTTGGAATTTCGAGTTGGGGTAGCAAATCCCTGGCATTGTGAATTGGTTTAAATTTTAGCCCTATGGGATGCATAGAAATCTGATCCTATCACACCTAATCTGTCTTGTCCGAAATTTCACTGTACTTTCCTAATAGGTATGCACAACACCAGTCCATAATGTTATATCCTGAAACACCAAAGTGAATATTTTTGCTAGTTCTGCAAGTCAAACAACTACCTAGACTTCACTAAAGGATCATATGATATGATGATACAGATACCCCTTATGGAAGGTATTTTTTATGAAAAGTCATGTTTGAAGATGACGCATCTTTTTCTGGATTTAAAACACAGTTCAATATCTGACCTGACACTCATGCACTGTTGTTATGACAACAGTATCCGGGGTAACAGCTCCCATTGCACACATCATGGCCCATTCAAGGTCAGCAAAGCCTTCGCCCTTACCAATACGTAATCCTGTAAAGTTAGCATATTTGTCAGAATTAATAAAATGTATCAAATTGAAAAAGTGTAGATCCTAATCAGACTGTATGGATCTGGAGTGTGCACCCTGATGTGGTTATGCACTAGCCAAACATGGAATACAACCATGCCCATTGAATATTGTTTATTCATGTTGTATCTCAAGAACAGTTCTGTACAGTTGAGTAAAACTTAAAGTCCAACCATATCCAGCCAAGTATATGGTCAATAAGTTATGATAAAATGATTTGAAAGACATTCTACTGTACATATACCAGTGCTGAAGGTTATAAAACTGAGATTGGAAACCAGTCTCAAATCTCAAGCATCTGATTGGCTGAAATGGCGACTGGTCGCCATTTCAGCCAATCAGATGCTTGAGATTTGAGACTGGTTTCCATGCTCAGTTTTATAACCTTGGGCACGGTGGTTTTCTGTATTACTAAATTTTCAGTTGCATCAAAATGACCCCAGTGTAGATTTGTTTTCTTTTAAATGTTCTTACACGTTGATGCACGAATCTTTTACAATTGAAATATCTGATAACAGAGTTAATTATCATTTCTTGCATACCAGATCCGGTCATCCGGTGTTTTCACCTGTGTAGGAAATTGCGATCCTACATGTAAATGAGTTACGTGCTGACATGAGTGACGTCACGTCATCAGATATTTGACGTCATGAATTTAGGTAAGTGACATCATTTAGAAAATTAGGGGTGTTAACATCAACGTTTAAGCGCATTGAAACAAATAACTGGACGGTATAAGTGTACAAAAATATGAACAATAGAAGTATGCAAGAAAAAGTATCTTGCATAAGACATTCGGTCAAGATAGAAAAATCTCGGGTGAATTGTTTTGGCGGGAACTCGGTAGAGCCTCGTTCCCGCCAAAACAGTTCACCCTCGGTGACAGATTTTTCCATCTTCACCACACACTCATGCATGATACTTATATTTTTACAATTTCAATATTACATTTATAGCCTTTGGTTCAAACTACAAGTATTGAGGTAACCATAACCATTAAATTGGGCTCCATGAAAACATGTAAAAATTACTCAAGGCCATTAGGGTTTTTCTTCCCCTCTGTGCCTACATTTATAAATAATTTACACTCATTTTCGAACCCGTGTTCTTTTTCAAGAGTACAACAATACCTTTCAACATTGATGTTACTTAAAGCGGAATAATTTCTGTATTTTTCGTGAAAAAGAACACAGGTTCAAAAATTAAATAAATTAGAGAGTGTAAATTATTTATAAATTAATATAACTGACTTCCCTTTTGGAAGATTTTACGTAATTTTGTGCCTACATTGTTGGATTACATTTTTCCTCACTTCAAGGATCGAATCAGGACCTCTTGATTGTTATTCAGTAACCAGATATTTGCAAAACATAAAAAACAAAACAGAATGCTGTTTTTCTTGTAATAGCGGTACCTGATTTTGAGACAGCCACGGACCCCACTACAACCATATCTACAGACAATTTGTCATGTAATCCCAGGGGCTTTCCATACTCTGCTACACCCTGTCAAAACACACTCTTGAAATAAAAGCCAGGACCCAGAATCACAAAACTGAGAACCATTAGGTAACCAGTCCAAATCCTATGCAGCTGATTGGTTAAATCTGTGCTTGGCCTCCAAACTGACCAATTACAATCAAGAACTTTGAGACTCTACATCGTACTTCAGTCTGTTAAATGACAACAGCACTTGGAGACCAGTCAGAATCAAAGCGCTGATAGCGTTGAAAGACTTTCGCGCCGGAGAATTACATTACGCAGCAGAATGTCAACTTTGGCTTACATCTTTTAATATGTGCACACGATAGAAACTGCATGTCAACTTAAATACTTGCTCACGGCCATTATGAAAGAGTAGTTCAACATCTGCTATAAAATCCCCACAAAATACCCCAGAATGCTGGATTTGGCATATAGATTTTCAAATTTTCCCGGACCCCCCATGATAAGTTAGGCCTCTTACAAATTAATTTGGGCCTGATAAACGGACTGATTTTCTAGCTTAGTTAAAAATTAACATTGTTAAAAATAACTCGCTGAGTTGAACCCCCCTTGCTGAAATCCTGGATCCGCCCCTGTCTACTATTGTAAATGCAAATGTTATGTAGTGTATAAGCTGATATAACAATACTAAATCCTGTAGAGTAAACTTCTAGTATCAATGAGACATAAGCTATTAATATTAATTAGTAGGCGGTGCTACTTAAACTTTGTAGAGAATGTTCATTCATAGTATCATGTTACATCTCCGATAAGTAATTTCCAGCATTTAACAAGAATTGGCCAATGTTAAGATAAGCACAACCGTTATTTCCTGGTTAGAAATAAAACGAATTCAATTAAGAGAGTAATAAGAGATTGCTAAACTGTTAATTGTCTAAAACAAAACAACATCCTGATAAAACGAGACATGTTTCTCGCTGACCTGAATACAGTTTAGTCACTGATCACGTGACTGATTTTTTATAATTGGATTTTTAATATCCCTTCATTTTTTTTTTGAACACCAACATAATATTGTTTTCTTCTTCTCTTTGTCGCACTGTCTGTACAAATGTTCGTCATCGTTCGTAATAAATTTACTTTCTTAATATGCACTACTTTCTGACGCCGCACAACTATGGAACTTGTTAGGCGTAACTAAACTACTCATGCATATTAAGCTGTTTGTTCACTAACGTAGCTGGACATGATTTCACTCAACATTTGTTTGATGGAGTTTTTGGCATGGACGCTACAAAATTACACGGACACGTACTATAAATCACTATTCTTTCGTGGAATTGTGTTCTTGAATGTGCTTAAAACGTCTGCATTTCATTTCGGCCTGCTCTCGCGGTGACCACAAAACCCCGCTTACTTGAATACGCTCGATGTCGCAGTGATACACCGGAAGTTAAAAACTGCGCGTCGCCGTGTTCTAGATTTCTAGCTCTTAAGACTTTCGCGCATGCGCGCGAAAGTCTAAAAACTAGGTTTTGATTGGTCAGTTTGCAGATTTCAATAATTTCAGCTAATCGGGTAGTTAAGACTGGAGACTGGTTTCACAGTTCTGTGATCTTGAGACCAGAAAGTGTTATACAGAATTTGCTAGATGTAGCTCTTTCCTTTTCAAATCAAACCTGTGTCATTCCAACAAAGGACAAATCAGTTAAGTCAGTATGGCATTCACTTTACATCAGCAACTGAAGAAGTGAACAGTAATTTATCTTTTCAGTCAATTTGTATAATACCATTTATTATAATACATCTCAAAATTTGTCAGTTACTTGAGTGATGAACAGAGAAAGATTTGCAAAAAGGCGAGAGCTACAAATGCAACGGTGATGTCTAGGTTCTGGTCGAAAAATCTGTTCTTTACCAGCTTGGATGTAAGAACAGATGTTCCAGCCAGGAACTAGGCACTTATGGTAGAATTTGAAGCACAGGCTAGAGCCAAGCATACTAATTCACATACACAACTCCCCACTGTAACTGCTGAAGGCAAATGTCTACTAGGCAAATGCTCTTCAGAAGCATACACAAACTGTAACATATTCATCACCCTGATGCAAAAACAGAACACTGTGAATCCACTTTAACTTGAATGAGCACAAAAACTGTATGCATGGGTGCAAGTTCGGAATTCTGAAAAACCTGTAATCCTAAAAATTTGTCAATTTATATAGGAAAAATAATGAAAATCAACCATTTTTAGACACACAAAAACCTGAATTTCAGGCAAATGCCTGAAAACTTGCACCCATGTGTATGCGTTTTTTTGTTGAATCCTTTACTCCAAGGATATACCTTTTTTATCACATGGGGCAGCAGTGTTGATCCAGATTAGCTGGCACATCTATGCCACCTGATCTACACGGTTTGCTTCTGGATCAGAAATAACCTTATTTATCTAACAGCATTGATCCAGATCTGATGACAGAGATGTGCAGGTAGATCTGAATCCACTCTATTTGTCCATTAGTGATAAAAGGCTTCTGTAAAATGACATTTTCATGAGTTTTTTTGCATTTTTTTTTCAATTTTCTTCAACCACTTTTTATTTACATTTTTTTTAATTCTTGAATTGATATGCCCAACAAATTTTGAACCCCATGAATATTTCTGATTTAACAGTAGTTCTAACTTCACTGGTATTTGTGTTCAGTGTTTGCAGTAAGTTGATGAATACAGAGTTGTGTAATGGCCCAGGTGTAGGTACCTGTCTTGGAGACGGCAACAGATCCTATGATAACTAGGTCCACCTTCATCTTGTCCTCTAGGCTCAGTGTTTTGCTGTACTCGCGCACACCCTGTTAACACATACACCTATTATCATATCCAACAGATGGCGTTTGCTTCAATATTCAATTACTTCATCTTTTCAATACATATTACGAGTATCTGTTCATCAAATAGGACTTTCTGGCCAAGGAAACACTTTTTTTGTAGTAGGGCTTTTTGGCTATTTTTATAGCCAGAGAAGAGCTTTAATGACAACTGAACGTATCTTTTTCTCATGTTTTTTGTAAAACATTTTTCCAAATCAGTTTTCAATGAGAGTTGAAAGTGTGACAAATAGCCCTCAGGGAGCATGATATTATGGTCAACTGGAAAAGAAAAAAGTAAAGGAATGTGCTTAACTCACTGGGCTAGTTATTTTAAACTTGTTCACACATGAGAAAGCTACAGCCCCGACACAACCACCTATACTAGAAGTATTTCATAAATGTGACCTTGAACTTTGCGGTAGAGAGAAGGGTCTTGCAGACCACATGCTGCCTTTACATAGGTCTAACACAGAAAGTTATTTTAAATCTGCTAATATAGGAGAGTTACAGCCAATACAAGAATCTGGACTGAAAAGATGGATGGATGATGCAATTTTAATATGCCTTCATTTGGAGGCATACAAATTAAAATTTTTGAAACTGCCATAATTTGAAAACAAAATTACAAAAATATGATTAATATAACTGTTATAACCCTCATGTGATCTTATACAGTATTAAACTTCTTAATATAACCCGTAAGCCAATGTTTGGGTCCCGGTCGAGTCTGTGCATTTTCCTTATAACCTGTAGTTTATTCCTCAAATATCTTGTAAACATGGCAACATGATCAATGTGTACAGTACGAAGATCATGTAGTTATTACCTGGGATGTTGAACATATCCTAAGTATGTCTTTGGTGGGCCCCTCGGGTGGCGTAATCTTGTTAAACAACCCTGATCTCAGACGTGGGGTCGGTACCAGCAATGTCTTACCAGCCTGGCAAATAAGTGATAATCAATGGTATAAAAACCCATACAGTTGACATTCACAAATATCTTAAATATTGTTGAAACTCTTGATGCCTGTGTTCAAATGTGTAAATGCTAAAAAATAAAGTAAACTTGTTGTAGCCTTTAATTTATGTTTTTAATATTTTCTAACATCAACATTTAGAGCTTGTTTAAACTATAAAGTGATTACAAAATACATAATTTATTAAAGTTTCAAAACATCCACTAGCAAAACTTTAAAACAACCTGACAAACAAAAATCAAGAATTATTAGTTTTAGGCAGGGTGTTGGAAACCAAATGAATTACAGTGGTATCATTATTTTTGGCATTTGTATAATTTTCGTGCATTTCACTTAATGAAAGGTGTGCAAAATCAAATCCTGCTGGAATCAAACTAATTCATATCTTATTTCATGAGAACGATATGACTGCGAATTTATGTCTGTGAGAAAATATCATTGATGTCTTATGCTAAATATAATCACACAATAAAATGATATCACAGAAGCAAGTGCAGCTGTGTAGTTCCATCTATAGAATACGAGACTAAATCCTAATCAGTTCCCCAGAAGGCCTTGTTCAACCTTGTATAGCCTTGATCAACACTTCTTGTTTTTCCAGATTGTGTGAGGTCAGTTCTTATATTTAGCCAGTGACCATTCTATGGTAATCAGGTTCAGTCTAGATTTCAAAATTTAACATCACGATTTGCCTATGAGTAGCTAAAGCCAGCGTGTGACCGAAGAACCTTTTTAAGCACGAGTAATGATGATTTAATGACATGTGGGATGCCCCCTCAGCAAACCTAATCCAGTTTATAAAAAGTGCAAACCTAGTCCATCTTTCAGAGGTACAAATCCAAGTGCAGGGAATAGCTTTTATCAGTAAAGTTCTACATTGAAGGAGCATAAACAGGGATGTAACGATAAAGTAAGATCAGCACAACAGTTGCATGATTAAGGATTGAATCAATATCTGATGGTTTTCATTTGGGTATGGAAAACAGATGGGTTGTTTGAAGTGTGTGAAGCCCGAATGAAAACAATCAAATATCAATTCAATTCTTATATTTACACACATAAATACTCTCAAAAATAAAGGAATTATTAGAAGAATTCGTGATAATACGGCTTTTTTTAATGGCTGTTGGAACAGCCATGTTGACGAGAAAGGGATTGATGGCACGCTTTTTGCAGCAACTCGTGGCAAAATGTGCGTGCTCGGCAATGTCACGTGTCAAAACATTGTGCACTGTCCGATAAATCGTGAATGGTTCTACTGTAGCCATAGCCTTTTAAAATAATATGTCACACTGTTTACCAACAGAAATATGATTCTTGTGATGAATAAGAGGACAAAGCTGAAGTGTAAATATTTCATTATGACATGTGATGGTCTGCTATACTTACATCAAGGGTGAGGAATCTAGCCTGTTCCTGGGGCTTGTCCGGGTTGATCTTGATCACCTGGGCTCTCTTGAATTCCTGCATGGTAGGTATAAGTTCTGCCGCAGTGGCAGCACCCTGAACAACGACAGAATAAGTTAAATGTAATCTAATTTAAAAATTGTACTTGAAAATAGAGAAACTGGTCTCATTGTTAGACAAGTAAGACAGAACTTAAATATTTAGAATTTAGTGATCCACGGGATGCATGTGTCGCATAAAGTTGCATTTGAAAGGGGCATAACTAAAAAAAAAGTTAAAGTGCAATATTTTGGGAGTTTACTGATTTGCATTCTCACAGACCCGTAAAGGGATGGTTTAATAAACACAGACATCGAAGGATTGTTTCTAGTTTTATTCTATTCTATAACAATCGTTCTCTAAGACTCCCGACGGTAAACTGATACAATAATACTACAGCGTGCATGCATGATGAGGAGGCGGGGCTTATACAACTGACCATTGCTGCGCTACTACAAAAAGGACTTTTCACTGGTGGCTTTTTACATGTTCATGATATATTCCAAGTATTAATAGGAAAAGTACTTTTAAAGTAATAGGCAACAACAAGTTTCATATTAAAGTTATTCAGATTCATGTTAAAGTTGGGGGACTACCGGATGCCACAACCAGACAATAGGCTATTGCAGGCGACAGAAGAGCTATGCATGAATAACTGAGTAACAAGATAACGATTTTTTCAGTAAAAATAGTGAGATTCCTCCCAAATCTTTATTGCCAGACATGCAGACTTACAATAAACATGTATCTAGCAGCAGCAGCCTTAATCCAATGAACTTTCATACAGACTGAGATTAGGATAAACTAACAAACAACTGAGAATTACAAACGTCTGATCAGGATTTAAACTGTTCACTAGGTTATTTCTGACCAAAATGCGACTAGTGCAGATCCTGATCAGACGGCTGTAATGTGTCAGCTGATCTGGATCTTCACTGGTCCCACATGCGTAAAATTGCGTATATATGGAGGAAAGGGTTAAGTCAATTGTTGGTGGTCTTTCATCTTTAACTAATAATGTAACAAATGTATCCTTCTCTTCTTCTATTTGGCTGTGTGGGAAGGCTTTGCTTTCTGTGTGGTGTTTTTTTTTCCTGACATACTTATTTGACTATTTATTTTACAAATAATGTCTATTGATTAGTCTGTACCTTAACATTGGGTATCCTCCTATTGACCGGCCGAGGAAAGTCGGCAAGGTCGTTTTCTTCGATGTACTTCCAAACCGCATTGCGGATTGCAGGTTTGGTGACATCATCTGAAGTACAAAAAAGACAACATAAGAATCCAGGCCTTCAATATACGTGTACATTTGTGTTGCAGTAGTGTGTGCAGATAAACTAATCTCTACAATAAATTTCACATCTTTACTAAATAAATTATGTTATCTGATAAAATGTGTGCAACCATAATAAAAATTATCCTTTCTTTCAGTGAAGTACTGTACATCAAGATTATAATGAGCAATTTGCTATTCAGTCTTAGCAATGTGCTCCGTAAACATAACAAATTTGTTCACCAATCCCTAAAATATAACATTGAAGAAATGACCTTGAACCACAAACTTTCTGCCTCCAACTTGTTCAAGGCACTATAAACATTTTCCTCTCTTGCATAACAATCCATGAAATTTGTAGATACAACAATTAACAATAAATTGTCAATGAGTGAAGCCTTCACCTACCTGGTCCCATTTCTTTCACAGAATCTGCAGGCAACTTCTGTGACATGGTGGGATTTCTGTCCTGTAAGAAAACAATATATCAGCATTTCAATGTTTTCATCAATACATACAGGATTCAACTCACTTTCTCTTTTCAATACACTTCTTTAAAACTTCTTTAGCCATCCATAAAACTGTCCTTAAACTGTTTGTTTAGTTGCCTTATGATATCATCTGATCATAACTGGTCAGAGTCAACAAACTGGATGTTTTGATTTGTTCTATGAACACAAACAAAAAGATATTGTTAACACTGTCTTACCCACCCACCACTGTGAATTGTCTGTCCCAGATTTTAAATACTTACTAAAACACCTCTGGCGGGGTTTCTTTTACCACTTAAAAAATTGTCTGACAATTTGTTTTCAAAAGCTAAACTTCTTATAAACAATTTCAACTCAATAAATTTTTCAACTTAATAAAGATGATCATTTAAAATTTAAAAATATAATTTAATTTCATCAGACATCAAATGATTTAAAAAATAAAATAAAAGTAGAGAGAGAATTGGACAATTGCAATAAACAAGTGAAAATGAACATAGAATTCATTATTTGTTAACAGTGTTTTTTTTTCACTTTTGGGGGAAAGGGAGTCGCAGCCCTTTGGAGGGGGAAAATTGCGATGTGAACAAAGGAAAGGGGAAGTATTTGGAATATACTTGCAGCCTGTCAAACACAACAAAATAAAGGGTTCACTGATTTTTTAATTCAAAGAAAGTCAGTGGTCTACAGTGAAATGTCTCTTTCTCCGTCTGCAATTTTATCAATTATTCTTGTGAATGTATTGTCTATCAGTGGGGTATCCATTAAACATATCCTGACTCAGTACGGTCTGTAACAGACTCCAGCAAAGGGGGAATTTTTTATCTGACATGGGGGAAAAATATATACTATTTTGAGGGGGGAATGGGGCCCTATTTCTCCCAATATTTGGCATAAAAAATCACTGGTTAAGAAGATACACACAGTCATGTATGTAAACAATGTCTGTAACATTCCTATAAATATGCCCTTTGCTGCAACAGGCTGTGTGGGGAAGGTGCTGTCATTATTTCAAACTTGATTGAACCATGCTGCTTAAATGAAGTCAAACTTGCGGCAGTTGCCAATGCATTCTGATCAGATTTGCAAGCATCTGCTTGTACAGAGGTACCTGTATCAGATGGGCTCTGTTGCTCAATGGGTAGAGGGTCAGCATGGCAAGCCAGAGGTCCTAGATTTGAATCCTAAGTTAAGGCCTACAATTTTCTCTTTCCTATTTAACTTGTAAAAAAACAATTTTTTGTGCATGCTGTGCTTTTGAAAAAGAACATTCTTTCTATTACAGTATTAGTCTGATGTTTTTGCAAACTATTTTCAGTAAATTCATGTTTACAATATATGATTATATGAAACTTCACAATATCGTTTTTTTACTTGTTTGTATGATGCACAAATCAGGCAGACTATTGTTTATTATTGACCATTTCGAAATTAGTGTCTAAACAATGAGTCAGTATTTCCCTACAATCGGCTATAGGGGTATGCATGTGTATGACGACATAGCTATGCATAAAATTAACCATATTTTAAATTGTTTATTGAAATCAACATAATTTTCAGCAGTTACTGCATATATTAAAATATACTAAGCAACACCAAAAGTAATTTTGATTTATGTTATTTTATCAGTGTTCTCAGTTAAGAATCAGGACAGCGGCGTTAGTTTTTTCCATAAAGATTGATAAAGAATGAGAAATTTAAGTCCAAGCCAGCGGTTTTTTCCTTCTTTAACTACCTCTGCAAAACGGTACCATTCCCAAAGCTGACCGGAGTCTTCCCAATTCAAAGTACCGGACTTTCCCAATCCCAAAAGCTAATGTTTCCAACAACAAACAGTGCCGTTTCCCAATTAACAAAAGAATTTTTAGCAAGAAATGTCGTTCAGCGTAATCAAACCGGTTCAAAGGGGAGTAACTCTCATCAACGATCCGGTTAGACTCTTACTCAGTTGTTATCATTAAATAAAGTACAGACGTGTGCAGTCTTTGATCCGGTCCGAGTTTTATACACGTCCTTTTTTCGGTCTGGTTTATGGTCAATAATTGCAAGTTGACTGATTCTTATGGATAAAATTAAAGCGCAAAGACCAGTCTCCAGAAACTGAAAGTAGTTTACAAACTTCACAACGTTTGGAATTAGCGATTATTCAAAGGAAGCCGTTAAATACGAACACTGGCACTCTTTTGTTGCGAGATGTTGGGTATATATCGACCGATCCCATGCTATTGGCAACGAGTCCCGAGTCTGAGCGATTTGAACCAATGAATGTAGGTACCGGTATCGAGCAAACTCCCGTACTTTCCCAGTAAATCGGACTGAAACTAAACTTGAATCCAGCCTTCCGACATATTTGGAAACCAAAATGAGTCCCACTCAGAAGCTATCCTTGAGCTAGCTGTAGCACAAAGACACACTGCCTAAACTTGACACTGAATCCAGCCTCCACTCCTTCCATTACAATTTCAAATGCAGATTCATTTCACATTAATTGCAATCTCAAAGAAACTTTTCCTGCCAATGGAAATTATTTTTCCATAGACAGGCAGTCATTGGATTGGCAGTAATTTAGTTCTGGCATAACAGTTACATCACTTAAGGGTTTCCTGTTAAGGAACCAGACCATATGATGCTTGGTGAAGCTGAATAAAACCCCGAATGTTTATTTACATGAATTAAGAAAAAATCCCAATTTGGCTGATTTTGCGACAGTTTTTCCCCAATTTCAAGATTTTATGATGCAAAAATTTCCCAACTGTAGGGGAAGGGGACCCTTTCCCCTTTGGGGAAAAAAAAACACTGCAAGCATTAGATAATTTGTATGACTAGTTACAATATATTGCTTAACAAGTTTAAGAGCATCCCGGATATGGAAAAAAACATGGCCAACAATAATAAAATAAAATGTTCATCATTTCAAAGCTTATCAAAGGAGATAGTGTCACTATTAAAGACTGGTATGGCTTTTCAAGCTTGAATAGGCACCAACCTGCTACCTTAATAAGTTATCATGATTTTTGGGAAGAAATTGAAAAGATGGACGAATATTCTACACCAAAGGTTCTGGTAACTATAAATGCCATCGTCTCAAAATTTAGTTAGTTTTTACTTCTGTTCTCAGGTATTTTGATAATAAAAAATAAAAATTAAAAAGTGTCCATCTGTCCCCTTTCCCAAAATCAGGATGAGAATTTTTTTCTCATGCCTAAAGGACGGAAATATAGAGCAGTGGGATATTCTGTTGAAATGCACTGTAATCAAATTGACAGCCAGGCTATGAACAAATCAATTATTAATTCTACTTGTCAAAATTAAAAACATCGTGACCCTTAACCAATCCAATATTAGTGACGATGAAAATATTACTCGACTCTTCAAGGGTTGATGATGATCCTTTGACTCTTGGAATTTCCAAAAAGCCTCATTTTCAACCTATGATTTTAGCTGATTTTCATGTAGTCATTCTCAAATTAGAGGTATTTGGGCAATAAATTGCAAAACTCATCACAAATGATCAAAATGACACTTGTAACGGCAGCTTCTTGAGCCCTTCACATCTTCTGACACACTGGTGAGGTCAAAGTTCTCCAAGACACAACATCCCAAAATAATATCCAACAATTTGCTTCTACCTCAAAACTTCCGGTATATAAAAGCTAGCTTAAGAAGTTGAAAACTACTTATTATTTAAGTAGTTTCTTTAGGCTGTCGATTTGAATTTCCGGACAAGCGCATGGAATCTTCGGAAATCATGGAAACAACGTGCCGTGGAAAACGCGTGGCATTGTTCTTCACAAAGTTTGTCGCTGAAATACCCCTTAGAAAGCTCTCAAAAGCAAAACATTTAAACACGCAATGTTCATACACACTTATTAAACATGAACATAAACAGAATAATGACAAAAAGTATACAAACTGGTTAAAAAAGTTTGAAGAATTTCGCTAACGCAAGGCGAGGTGTCAGTCCTGGCTTTTTGTTCCTCCACAAAGGAGAGTGAATGTTCATTTTACCCAAATGTATCTTAATCACATTAAGACCAACCGAAAGAGCAGCACTAAAATATTCTACTAAAATAAGTAATATCAATATTATCTCCTTTTTTTCAAGAACATTTCACAGAATAAAATTAATCTTTGTATTTTTTCATGGCATTGTTGAGTAGGTATTTAGCTTTGAGAATTTACTAAGGCAACTTGGCTATATTTAAAATAAACTGAGCAGCAAGAGGATTTTAGCCGGTCATGACCTCGATTCCAGCACAATGTTGTGTTCTGTACCAGTGAAATAGACAAATGCACAGAGCGACTGTTAATAAATGGCTAAGCGGTAAAAAAGAATTTCGGACGATGTTTGGACGATACGAAAATGAGAACCCGATATCTTAATTTATTGGACAGATCAGGGAAAAGCCTTTTCCACTGTGGGTTGATACCCTATTTAACGATGCATCAGCTTCATATTTTGCCCCAACAGTTTTTCAAATGCCATGTTGAATTTTATCCAACTCATCAATCCACTAGACGGTTTTAATGTTGAACCTTACCCACACTGAATGGTCGGTTTCGTCCGGATGTCTTCTAACGAAGTTGCCTGTTTTTATGTTTCCCCTACATAGCGGATAGTAAGACATCTTGATATTGTCCTTTCTTTTCCCCTGACTGTATGATTTTATTGTAGTCACACATTTCCCCGCGCTTCTTCTCCGTAACCACTTATAAACCACTGGCAGGATTTCAGTAAACTTAAACATGAATAATAAGAACCTATAAGCAAACTGCCCTTACTCTCAGTGATTTCCATTTGGCAGATTTTTTACACTAGATATGACCTGCTTTAAGACCAGTAGGAAAAAGTAGAAAGGTCTGTAATTGCGCATATGGCGACGCTTAACCATTGTCACTTTTACAGTCATAGTAACGCCAGTATTAGTAGCACAGACGTTCAAATTGAGGCGAATATCATTTTACGGCAACACAAACTTGCTGTGTTGGGAGGTTTTGTTTTCAGAAAATATATTTTCTTGAAGTGCATGTGTCCTGTTTTTATCGAATCAAAACCTGCTCTGTAATGATTTATTACCACAGTTGCATTTGAAACAGAATTTTAAATATATTTTATTGCATTGAATGATATAGAATATTCAAGAATGCGGATATAAACAAATAACATTTCATCTTTTACAATCCCGCACGTGATGTCAAGAGTTCACGGGACAACCTTGCCCATTTGGTTGCAATGTTTCTTAACTCCAATTTCGTTTTAATGTTACTTAACAATACCAGGCGAAAAATTTATTATTATAAGAGAAACAAAAAAAAATCAATATAATAAAAATGTTTAAAAAATAAAGATTTAACATTTGTGATGAGAAAATTTGAGGAAAAAAAACCAAAACATAAAAAATTTCCACATATTCAGCCCTTCCCAATGGCTCTAGTCTTGAGTAAAAAGATCTTGGCTACCTTTAAGAAACGCTTTGTCTTCTAATGTATATCTGTACTTTATTATCTTTGATTTAAAGAAAAGAAATCAGTGTGGGGTGTAAACGTAAATGTTAAGACCAGAACTGTTAACAGATCATTATTTGCTATGAAATCACTTTATAAAACAACTCGGATCTAGTGTGCTTCGGGAATCGTAAACAACACCCCTGTTAACCGAAGCCACCAATCAAAATAAATAATTTTGTTTCTGTAAAATATATATTTTAAAAGGCGCATTAATTAAAACCCTTCATGAGTTAGAAAAACTAGGTCAAAAACCATCTTAAACAGATAATGCCGAAAAAAGACACCTCAAATAATTGCCGAAGAAGAATCGAAGGTGCTTTTAGCCTTGAGTGGTCAGTGTTAAAATATTTGCCACTGAGGATTCAAGGTACAGGCCACTCTCTTACATATCGGCTCATATACATTCACCTCTGTTATAGACTGGGACTACTTTGAGCTACTTTTACTTTAAAGGCCCAATAAACTTGTCAAACATCATATTTTTTTATTAACCTAAACATTTTAGATTTCACCTTTGTGCATAATAACACAAAAAATAAACCTTACAATAAAAAGGGTATTATCTAATTGATTTGCAGCATATTGTTTACAAAACAAACAGCGAATCTTTCCGAGCTGATTTTCGGCAGCTCCCGGCAGGCGACGGTCGCTAATTATGCAGAAGTGCATAAATTGATGACGTATTCCCCACTAAAAGCCGTTACCGGGATGGGTCGTGTAACATTTACATCTTTCTTTGTTTACCTTGTAATGATCTTTCTATTTTGCGCCTAGTCTTTTTCTTTCCATGTTTGCATGATTTTGTGTTTACAACTTTTATGTGAAAGACGTCACCGCGTTCTGCGTTCTTACGGCCCACGTACGGAAAAAACGATAACTTTTTGCCGAGTGATTGTAAACATTGGTTAGTAATTTTGTGGGCTACAAAAATACTGTTCAGACCGGGTCTCAATGATTGGGGATTGTTTGAGAACATAAATATTTGGTCATTTATACTTTCTTTTGAAAAGGGTCAACGTGGTTAATTAATTTTCACAATGAAAAAAAATCGTTTTGACAAGTTTATTGGGCCTTTAAAAAAAGTTCACCAACTTCATTTAAACTAGCTTGGGTTTCTTCGGTTTTTAATCAAAGATAGTGAAGATATCAAATTCATAATTATGACTTTATACAACGAAGCTTCATAGTTTGGTCAAAATCTTGACAGGGAGCCTTCTTAGAGGAGTGAAGTGAGTGTAAGGAGCGACAACTCTGCAAAGGAGATTGGGTACAGGTCAGAGTGACTTTATCATCTTACTGAATTTTCGTCTAAATACTCCTTCTAAATGACTAGTAATGACAATTTGAAATTATATATTACTCTAGGGAACGGTTAAAATTATAATTTGAAGTGACTTCTGACCTAGCCACTTGAAGAAACTGCAATCTCCACCTTAATGTAAATGCAGGTATGCTTCTCACTATGACTAAAGCTTATTATTCTTGAGGCACGCCACGGGAAAAGATACCTTCGGTCATTTTTTGTGTCATTTTTATTGTTACTATATTTAGAAAGAACTTTCAAATTTCTATAATTTTCTCATAACAAAACGGTGATTTTGTTACACATTTTGACAATAAAATGGTATATTTACCGCGAATTGCATAATAATTAATGTCGTCTGCTCAACTTTATGACGTCGTTTCAAGGAATGACGTCAACTACCCGAAGGTACCTTTTCCCGTGGCGTGCCTCTCTTGGAAAACTTACAGATGACTATTATCTTTACGTGTATTAATTGTACTGAAACCACCTAGTTTCAAACTGATAAAAAACTTAAGTAGCAGCTTAGCGTACCGCCTTTAAATCGCAAAAAAGAGAAATAAGTGCATATCAATCTTTTTCTGTATGACTGGACATAAAGAAAGATGTCAGCTAAATCTAAATATTATCTAGGTATTGGAGTGATTGAATGAACATTAATACATTGTGTTGTTTTTTTGTGTTGTGTTTTTTTTTACAATAATTATGGATTGATAATTTTTACGTGATTTTCAATACTTAATCTCAGTGAGAAGAATTGAGTGACAACAATTACGTGGTTATTTGTAAAAATGATAATGGTTTTATTATAATACTTGCAGGTTATATTAATTCTCGATTACCTAAAATATATGATAAAAGAGACGATTTTAATATTATAGTAAATTTTCCGGTTTTAAACGGCGATGTTCATCGTGCAACATCATACGGTATTTATATCTCACAGCTTGATCGCTTTTCTAGAGCTTGCAATGTTGTTAATGATTTCAGTGAAGGTAATCTTTGCATAACAGAAAAACTTCTAAAACAAGGTTATCGGTATCATTAATTATTGGAGTTATTTCACCAAGAAAACTTGTACATGTTTGTTGATATGAGAATCTATTGGGGCAAGTGTGGATTGGTGCACCCTAGAACCTGGTTTAAACCACCATTGGCAAATTGTTTTGCCACTGACCGTTCCAAGGCGGTAACCCCTCGGGTTCTCATTTTTGTTAATTGTTTGTGGTGTCTGTTTTGAAATTGGTGAGTTTATAAACCATGCTCTCTATTCCTCTCTTCTTCTTGGCTGTGTGGGGAGGCTGTGTCTTCTGAATGCGGCAATTCCTGATATGCATATTTACTTTTGTACAATATAATTCGTTTTAGACAAGCTTTTTTCGAGAAAACAAATTAATTTAGCTTTATAGAATCTGATTAATCAAGGGAACAGTTAAATGAAAAAAAGTAAAGTTGCCTTCAGGATATTTAATCCAAATCCGATGAGATATTAACGTCAATGAGACAAAGTAACAATAAAGTATTCCGTAAGAATATTTTGGCATATTTCATTAAGATAACAGTGATTGAAACTTCTAAATTATTGCTTTAAGGCAGACAATGAAATAAGCAAAAATGACATAATTAATATTTTGTTTGTAAAGAGAAGATTAATCAGTTCATAATATATATTATGCCAGTAATTGTTATTAAATGGGGTTTACAGTAAGTTTTAACAGTAATATGAACTTTAAACTCGTAAAACAAGTAACTTGTTTTATGTTGATAATTAGCAGGTGTAACCTATATTTAGTGCAAGCATGATAGGTGGTGCACATGCATATGAAGTCTGGTCATACTTGCAGTTTTGTTCAGTATTTAGCTATTTTAGAAGAGCTTATCTTGTCAGTAGCCATACAGCTTGCTGCACGAACAGTTTTTAATTTACAGTTTAACACTTGAACAGGCTCAATCAAACCGAGCCTGCAATATTTTCATATTTAACGTTTTTGATGGCTTTCAAAGTTCCCTTTTCATCTATTTCAATTTTGCATTACTGATGTATGTCTCAATAACAGACATTATTACCTGATACCTTATATAAATGTAATTTGGTATTTCTTACTGTTTTCTGAAATTCTTAAAACGTCCACGTTCGCGAACTGTTGACCGGTCAATAGTTTTGACTGTTTCCCTCGCGTGCACTGATGTCATAGAGGATTCCCACCTTTGAGCGCGTGGTGTGTTGAGCGAACTGTTGATTGGTCAATAGTTTTGACTGTTTCCCTCGCGCGCTCTAAAGTCATAGAGGATTCCGCCATTGAATTAATCAGGTAATAAAACAGTTATTTCATATGTGATTACTTACTCAGTGACGTGACAATGGCGGTTCGTGAAAATTTCGTAGCTCTAGAAAATGGATTTATCTAAAAACTATGGCATTTTAGTGACCCATTCTCTAGTGTCGGAGCTAATAGGAACACTGATCTAACTGACTGTGAAGATTTTCTACGAAATTCTTCTCAAAGTGTGAATTTTGTGTATTTCAATGTGGTTTTCTTTGTTTGAGGACATAACAAAGGACAAACAATTGTGCTACGTCACATCACAATGGATTTATCGTACCTGCTATAAGAGGTTTGTCGAGCTATGCAGTCCTGCTACCAAGTCACTTACCTATTTACTTTTCTTCAACATACCTAGTGTAAATCTAAGAATTAAGCTAGTTATCTGACAGTTGAAACAGAATTACAACATTTAACTATTATTATTATGCACTTATATTACAATGGGAAAATCTAAGAGTGCTACAAATAAGACTGTTTCTAAGAATCAGACAAGTTCTAGTCCCACTATG
Source organism: Corbicula japonica (assembly GCA_038501625.1). NCBI lineage: Eukaryota > Metazoa > Mollusca > Bivalvia > Venerida > Cyrenidae > Corbicula > Corbicula japonica. The sequence continues at coordinate 807,265 of JAZAYU010000044.1, read as the reverse complement.
AACCCAACAAATATAGACACTAGTGAACGTATTGGGCAAACTGCCGAACTTATATATGGACACTCTATGATGCCCGCAAATCAAGATGAGCTGCATATGATTCAAAACATGCAGAATGCACCAAGCATGCAAGCCCATATCCGACCAGTTCATAATCTAGGTCAAACGTTCATTCAAAATCATAACGGTATGCAGATGAATGCACAAGTAAATCACACCGCCAATAACCAGAATAGTAACTATGCACAGTACAATGCACAACACTGTAACGTCTCTGGGGCATCTAACGGTATGCCGTCCTGGGCAGCGGGATTATATCAACAACTATCTACTATACAGTTAATGCTCGATGGCCGCTCAAAACGTTGGCAATTAGTCGAAAATAACATTATGGCACAAAACGACAAATTAATCAAGATGGAAGCCAAGCTGACTGAAATGACAAACATAAAACATGATATTAAACGTACAAATGACAATTTAAACAAGGTACATGATGAAATAAAAACTTTAAAAAACAAGATATCTGATTACGATGATACGATTCAGCACTACAGTGACCTCTGTGATGACATCACTTATAACAACAGGGATATGAAAGAAAAGATAACAAACATAGAAACACGATAAGACGCAATCGAAACAAATCATGAAACAATAACTGAAAACATTAAACGCTCAGAAAACAAAATTACTGACATTGCATGGCGCTCTATGAGAGAAAATCTTATATTTGGAGGTATCGCAGAAGCAGATGATTACAGTACAATCGGTGAAGATTGTGAAGCAATTATAAAAAGTTTCTTGAAAAATGATATGAACATTAAAGATGAAATACTTTTTGATCGAGTGCACCGTCTCGGGGCTTTAAAGGCAAATCAAATCCACCCACGCCCAATAGTCGCGAAATTCACGTTCTTTAAAGACCGAGAACTGATAAGAAATATTGCTCCAAAGGTGCTCGTCGGAACTAATTTTTGGGTTAATGAACAATTCCCGCGAGAAATTGAAGAAAAGCGGAAACCTCTATACGAAAAAGCAAAACGTAAGGATAAAAACAATAAAGTAAGGCTTGTTAGAGACAAATTATATGTAAACGACGTTGAATATATTCCAACAGAGTCAGAATTATCCGTAAACACCAACAAAACAAGAGCACCACGCTTTACACAGCAATCACGAAAAACACAGAGCTATACTCAAAATGACGACGAACAATATCCCTCTAGGAATTGGAACACAAATCAACAGCAGACATATAGTACACAATTCAACACAAACGTACAACAAAGTTTGCAGTTTGAAAACAAACAAACACAGCAATACTCAAAACAAAAACAACAGGGGAGCACGAATACTAAACTACGACCAAATCACAATGAACCGGATACGTATCCTAGGTGGACACGAACATTCACACGACGACCGGTAACTGAAAGGCCCCGTGAAGCCCAAATCAACAGAATTGAGACAAGAAACATATTTGAAATTCTCGAACAAGATACTCCACAGGATAGACGAATAAGCCAAGCTGGAAAAAAGAAGGCCACTTAGACATTGAACAAACATTAAAAAAACAACATTATGAACCACACAGTGACATACACGACAGGGAAACAGAGACAATGGAGATAATAGACCCGCAAAGAACAGTTACTGAAACAAATAGTAACGAACATATACAAGGGAAACAATTACAGACACCCTCGCCAACTTATAACATTCAGCCGCCGACGGCGATAGCGACAGTGCAGGTGCCAACTTCGCCGATAATAACATTAGATACGCACCCGCAGCTCAATACACAAACAAATAGTGACATTGATCATAGATCAACTGATTGCGGGGGAGCGCAAAGTGCCCGTGAAAAGCATGATTAGCGGTTAACGGAAAACGGCTATAATGACTCGGATTATGCAGCCAGTGTAAATAATAGTGTACATAATGAGCTAAAAATTTTGTCACTTAATACATGTGGTATTTTGTCAAAACTAAATTGTCCTGAGTTCGTCTCTTATATTGAAAAGTTTGATATAGTTGGTTTACAAGAAACGAAAACAGATGATACAGATTTTATTAATATCCCCGGATTTGAAGTGTTTATGTTTAACAGGGTAAAACTCGCTCGCTATCGCTCGGGTGGAATGATTTTGTTAGTTAAATGTAGCTTAGTACCTTATGTTAAAATTGATACAGATTCTAAAAGCAATATTATTAAATTTTTTACAATTACAAATTCTGTCTATGGAATGCCGAATGCACAAAATAGCGAAGACATAAAATGTGGTATTGTCTACATTCCACCAATAGGCTCAAAATTCTCTCACCCAGATCCTTTTTATGAAATTCAGCAAGAAATTTTCAGATATTGTAATGATAGTAATCATATTCTGCTTTTCGAGGACTTTAACTCCAGAAGTGGAAACTTGACTGATTACGAACGTGTAGATAATTTGATTTCAGATATGTTTGACTTGCAAGTAATTGAAAACGAAGAAACAAATATAATTACAAAGTTTGAACTGTATAATTTTCCAATAAATAGAAAATGGGTTGACCAAACGATTAATTACTATGGCACCCAACTAATTGATCTTTGTAAAAATAATGATATTTATATTTTAAATGGTAGAGTTGGGAGCGACAGAGATAATCCCAGACTAACATGTAAAAACTCTAGTACTGTTGATTATTTTTTAGCAACTTCATATGTTTTCCAAAATATTGTTGACTTTCATGTTGAAGAGTATTGTAGCCTTAATTCTGATGTCCATTGTCCATTATTTATCACATTGAAAACTAAATATTTTTTACCTATAGATAAACCTATCAATGATCAGGTGGAACCCAAGACAAGACTCTGGGACCCAAAGAAGGCTGATTTATTTATAGAAAATTTAGATATTCTTAAATTGTATGAAATTGAAACGAAACTAGATCATCTGATACATGACGATGAAATTACACAAAACCATATTGATAATATTACGACCGATATTGGCAACATTTTTAATAAATGTGCATTAGAAACATTTGAAACCAAAAAAATAAAGGTAAAAAATAATCCGTTAACAATAAATAAACAATGGTTTGACCAAAACTGTCATAATTTGAGAGACAAATATCACAGAACAAGGAAAATGTACAACAAATATAAAACACATTTTTTCAAAACCCAACTTAAAAATATAAGTAAGCAATACAAGAACGCTCTAAATAAAGCAAATCTTAATTTTAAATTATCGCGCATAGAAAACCTTAAGAAATTGAAGACCACTGACCCAAAACAATACTGGAATATTATAAATTTATTACCTAAACAAACTAAACCATGTGCCTCACTGGAAGATTTCTATACGTTTTTCAAAAGTCTTAATGAAAGTAGTCACGACGAAGATGGAAACACAAATATAGAAAACGACCGTATAACTAATAGCGAAGAAATAAATGAAGAAATAAACTGTCCGATTACTGAATCTGATATTTTAGCAGCTGTTAAATGTCTTAAAAATAATAAATCACCCGGAACTGATAATATTGTAAACGAGCACATAAAATCTTCATTAAACGTTATGATGCCGATCTATTTAAAACTTTTTAATGCTGTATTTGATAAAGGTATCGTCCCTTTAAGTTGGACAACTGGGTCAATTAAACCAATATACAAAAACAAAGGTAATCCGAAGGAACCTGAAAACTATCGTCCTATATCTCATCTTAGATGTTTCGGTAAACTATTTACAAGTATTTTAAACAATAGACTGAATAAATACGCTGATAGTACGAATCTTATACACGAAACGCAAGCTGGTTTCCGAAAAAAATTTTCAACGATTGACAATATTTTTATCTTGAAAAGTCTTATTGACATCGTACAATCTAATAAGAAAAAGTTATATTGTTGTTTTGTTGACTTTAAACAGGCATTCGATTCTGTTTGGAGAACAGGTCTGTGGAAAAAACTTAAGGCCGAAAATATAACAGGCAAATGTTTTAATGTAATTCATAGTTTATATAGTAACATTAAGTCAAGAGTAACCACTTCAGACGGATCTACTCCATATTTTGATTGCCTTGTCGGAGTAAGACAGGGAGAAAATCTTTCGCCGTTCCTATTTTCAATATTTCTTAATGATCTCGAAACGTTTCTGAGTCAAAATAATGTCAACGGTGTTTCAAGAGATGTTTTAATCAATGGTTCACACACCTTCATTAAATTATTCATTTTGGTATATGCAGACGATACCGTTATTTTCAGTGACAATGACACAGACCTTCAAAATGCTCTAGACAATTTTAAAGAATACTGCGAACAGTGGAAATTAAAAATAAATACAGATAAGACCAAAATTTTGATATTTAGTAAGGGCCGTCTTAGAAACGACAAAATCTTTAAAATAGGAAACACTGAGTTAGAAATTGTTGATGATTATAAATATCTTGGACTCTATCTCTCAAAAAGTGGTAGTTTTTACAAAACGAAACAACATATTGCAGAACAAATAAAGCAATGTTCGCTTTACTTAAAAAAATCAATAAATTGTCATTACCTTATGATTTACAAATAGAACTTTTTGATAAAACTGTCAAACCAATACTATTATATGGAAGCGAAATTTGGGGATATGGAAATCTGGAAATTCTAGAAAAGGTACAATTAAAGTTTTTTCAAGTATAAGTTAAAAAAATCGACTCAAACAAATATGATTTATGGTGAGCTCGGAGTCACGCCAATAGAAATACATGCCAAAAACAGAATGATATCTTTGTGGTCGAGGCTAATTGAAAATATCGAAAAGCATGAAACTACAAAATTATCAGGAAAATTGTACTCGTTTTTGTATACACTCTATTCCCAAAACAGAATTAAATCATTATGGTTGGATAATATTAAACAATATTTATGTAATTTAGGCTTTCCGGGTATATGGGAAACACAAAGTTTATAAACAGTAAGTGGCTAATTAAGGCCTCCTTTCAAAAACTCAGAGATATATTTATTCAAAAATGGTATTCAGAAATAAATAATTACTCTAGTAGCAATCTATATAAATACGTTAAAAGTAATTTTGTTAGAAGTCATTATATTGATAAACTTCCAAATAATCTGTCCCAATCGCTGATGTCTTTTCTTACTAGAAATCACCATCTGCCTATAGAAACAGGGAGATGGAGAAACATTCCTTCAAACGAACGTAAATGTCCAATCTGTAATGATATAGGTGACGAGTATCACTATATGCTTATTTGTCCTATTTTCAATGACGATAGAAAAAAATATATCAATATAAATATTTTTAGAAGACCAAGTATGTTAAAGTTTATCGAACTTATTAAATCAGAAAATTATGTAGTTCTAAAGAATCTTAGTATATTTTGTAGTAAAGTAATGAAATATTTCAAAAATAATTTTATTTTATCATAAGCTTATAATGCCTTACTCTTCTAGTTCTTTTCCGAACTATTATAAATGCATTCGCTGTTAACCTATTACTCCCTCTCTTGTAAGCATGTGAAAGATTTTATGTAATTGTTTTGTTACCCATTGATATAATCTGTATTATTACATCATACCTTCCATCATACCTATCATTTATTAAAAAACTAAACAATTGCCGTTTTCCAACTGTCACGTGATTTATGATTGTAAATTGTATCGTGGTATCTTTGTTTATGTTATGTTTGCATATTTGTAAATTGTATTATGTCGATGTTTCCCGCATTATGTGGGACTCGAACCTTTATATGTAAATAAAAGTTGAAAAGTTGGAACAGTCAAACAGTTGTCCCTCGGTGTCGGGGATAGTATTTTGAACTGTTGCCCTCGGCCTACGGCCTCGGCAACAGCTCAAAACGCTATCCCCTCCACCTCGGGCCAACAGATTAACCGTTCCCAAATCACATATGAAATAACTGTATACTGTTATATAGTCAAATGATTGTATAGTCAGTCTTCAACTCGGGTAATATAACCCCAAGAAAATCATTGTATCATCGTATGCCTTGTCATAAAACTATAATAATAATACTTCAATTAATTTGTGTGCTTTTGAATGCAACATTGTTGAGCCGATGGGCTCTGGAAAACTATGTAGGTATTTTCTCACAAAATCAACATTAAAAATATTTACAGGATATACCGGGATCCGGCGTGACTTTGTCATTTGCACATGGTTACGATTTGACACAAGGATAAAACAATAGGTTCTCGAATGGAGACGTCTTAATTATGAAAACGCTCTGCGAGAACATTGCAAGTTATGATCGAAAACATATAAAAATCGTGCCTTCAGTTAAAAAATATGAATGTCGTTATAAGTCTGATCTTTGTCCGAAGACTTCGGTCATTCCTACAAGAGCATGCCTTTATTCGGAACATGCAAACAGTGTAACACAATCGAAAGCAATTATCATCGCATATTAGAATCTACTGTGCAAATAGATGGAATATAACTTTGAAAGCCATCGAACTCGACCAATGTCAAAATATTGCCGGCTCATTTTGATAAAGTCTGTTTACGGGCAATAATGGAAATGTACATCACTGTCCACGCCGCCTAGCCTCAAAATAAATATATTAGAACTGTATCTTAAATGTTTATTACTTCGATTATGCTGCATTTGGTATAGATGTGTATTCCAAATTCAGGTATTCAGGTATATTCTGGTTATGTAAAAAGAAAGCATAGGTTAACTTGTTGATTATTCCTCTTGAAATCTCCTGTGCTATATAACCGCTTTCGTGGCATTGTTCTTGAAACAATCAAAATTTAGGGATAGAACGTGGTAAGGATAATAATTTGAATGTAAGAATCGCAAAAAATACCTTAATAAAATATTTAAAAAATATTCTTTCAAAGTTATATACTGATCGCATCACTTCAAATTGTGTTACTGTTATTTAGACATTACTAACAAACATAAATATGGATGAAGATAATCGTATGGAGAACAGTTCAGATACGTTTATTTATATCGTTAACCCAATAAACCATACAACTAACTGTACAGAAATGCTTACAAATAGTAATTACAACAGTAACCTTACAGACATTTGTATAAATGCATGTTTGAACGATGATTACGAAACTTTCTATATGGGAAATTGCAGCCGATTTATACCACGGACTACTATTTCTTTTATCATCAACGAAGAATACTCGTGTCCATTCGCATGTTGTTAATGGTTTTGGGATTAATAGGACATGCTCTCTCTTATTGTATGGAGTAAGGGACAAAGATGCAAGGACCTTGCATGTTCCTTGAACTTTAGGATACTTTCACTGTGTGACTTCACAGTTTTGTTTATTTGCATATTGTATGGCTATTTGCAAAACTATGTCATCCACGGAGCGGGCGCGTATGAAGTGATGGAATTTTTTAAAGAGCTTGGACCTCAGATATCACCTTGGATTATTGTAATTCTTTCTGTACAACGAACACTTAGCATTTACTTTCCTCTTACTTGTCGCGGAAATCCTTCGAAATTACGAATAGTGACTATACACGGATGTGGCATCACTTTACTTACCATTTTAAATCTCATCTGGGTGTTTCTGACGAAATACAATGCAGATGGAAGCTATGATCTCAAATCGTTGGAGCTTGCTCGCAGAATTCAAAACGCCCTAGACACATACATATTGTTTATATTGCCTCTAGGAGTGATAATTGTCTGCAATGCTGTTATTCTTTTTCAAATGTTCCGTATGCGAACAATGAAGTCAGCGAAAGGTATGGGGCGACGAAACACATTCAGCATCTTTACTATTGTTGCTGGACTCCTGCACTGTGTATCAGTAATTCCGAAAATGTTGTTTAGTTTTGCAAGATTCGAATCGTAACCTTTACTTTTTACCAACGAGTATACTGATCAATACTTTAATAGTTATGAGATTTGGTAAGACTTTAGAAACACAGCCGTCTACTTAAACAACAGTTTAAATTTTTACTTTTATTGTCTAACAGGACGAGACTTTCGCAACGATTTAATATATTTCTTCAAGTCGCATTGCCGAAATAGAGAATTATTCTAGAAAAATGTTGTGAAAGACTTTTTAAAAGCGTTGGGCTAAGCGATTGGCTTGATCAAATTTAATTTGTATACATTAAATATACCTTTCAAACCGAGCCTGCAATATTTTATATCTGTCGTGTTAGGTGGCTTTCTAAGTTCCTTTTTCATCTATTTCGAAATGAAATATTATATTCAAATTATTTACCGCCTCGTTCACTGTTGAAAACAGTTTTAAAACTTATACATTTAGACATGTTTTATATGTAAACCATTATGTTCGTTAGTTTAGAAAATAATTCATTCTGAATGTGTTTTTTACGTTGATAGCGTAACTCTAATTATTTTGCAATTGTTAAAGCATATATTTATCGCCGTTTTATGTAAATGATATTTTGCCTCTTATATTTTTATATCAGGCCTTAGTGTAATCCAAAGCTCACTCTCGCCCGCCATGAATGTTGAGCAGAGTGGAAGTTAGTCAATGATCTTTCCAACGCCACAGCTTTATAAGTTTCTTTTCAAGAGAATCATTTATAACATCTTAAATATTTGCTACCGTTATTCAAACCAAACATGCAAAATGTTCCAAACGGAATGCCCCACCCCGGTTTCTCATTTTGATCAATTGTGTTAGCGTCTTTCTAAATAGACCATATTGAAAATTACGTTCTATTTTCCTGCCTAAATTTGTTGGCTGTGTAGAGAGACCGTGTTTTCTGAATGAGGATTTGTATATAGCTATTTTTTAACTTTTTTGCTTATGTTATCCGATAGTTTTTTGTGACTTTTAAATATTGTCATTAAAAAATTGAATAAAGATGTCTAAATCACTCTCTTAATTATGTTTAATGAAATTTAATATGACAACTGTTTCATGTTTAATATGTTACATAACAAGACATTGAATGACTGGACCGTTATCTTAAAGGTTGATAAATAATTTAAATATAAATTAATTTTATAAACCATTTATCAATTGATGTCAAAATTGTTTAGAATAAAACAAACTTCAGCTTATCAGACATGGGGCGAATTATTTTTAAAAGTAATGCATTAAATTAGCATTATTTGCCAAATTTGTGCATTAAATTAAATTAGCATTACTATATTTTGAGAAAGTAATGCATTAAATTAGCATTATTTCAAAAAGTAATGCATTAAATTAAGCATTATTTTATTCACAAGTGAACTTACAATAAATAAAAAGTCAATTGTCAATTTATGTACAAAAGGGATCATCTTCCAAAAAAAAAATCACCCCAAAGTTTAATATACAAAGTATCAATCTGAAAGTGTGAAGATCTAAAGTGACACCTCAAGACACTTACAACAAAACTATTCTCAGTACATATATATTAGTACAGGTTTAGCTTTTTAACACTTTTGTTATCTTTGATTTATTGCTGTTTTCACACATTTAGAGTGTGGTATTGACAAGGGACTACACTGCCTACTTATCTAATTAAATAATTATGTCACTTGCATCTGCATTATATGCTGATTTCCTGAAATCTGACATAGCCTCTAATAATTTTACAATGACAATGAATCGGGTAAGACTGAATAAATGGTTAGATAAGTAACTTCTTCTGTGTTTGATTCAACAGTTTTGTGCAAGTCTGAACGTTTAAGTTGATTTCGATGCTATCTTATTTCAGAACAATATTTTTGGTACTACAAATTTCTCCAAGAAACATTTTCAGGAATATTTAAGTGTTTGACAATTGGCGGGAAATATCCCAATGAATGTGTACAGTGAAATGATTTAATAGTGCTGTATTTGTTGACAGAGCTTTGAAGATTACAGGCTATAGATTTGTCTTAAAGTTAGCATTTTCTTAAGACAACTAAGCTTAAGAACTCATTGCTTAATCATAAAAATGTTCAAACTTTACAACATTCTGATGAAAAGGCTTCACTTATAGTCAGTATCTTGTTTTGCTAAATAGTGAACACATATCAAAATACTTAGGTGTCATATTCATGGTTTTCTCTTGCTACAAATAAGATAATGTTAAAAAGTTACTGTTAATATAAATATTAATTAATAAACTGAATCAACAAAATCCAATAGTAAATACAATCCAATTAATGCCAAATAATGCTAAGCATTACAGCATTTTGATATAGGTAATGCATTAAATTAGCATTAAAATAATGCTTAATCTGTTGCATTAAGCATTACCTTGCATTACTGACAAAAAGTAATGCATTATTAATGCATTAGCATTAAAATTTAATTCGCCCCATGTCTGCAGCTTATACATCAAAACCTCAAACATCTTTTGTTTAGATCTCACATTAAAGGTTCCATGAACATGTTTCAAGTATTAATTACTCGTACGCCATTTATAACTTTTATTTGTTTTTACGTACAAGGAATGGCAACGAGTACTTAAGTAACTCGATCAATCGTCCGAGTATCGAATTCTAAATCTACTACTCGAGTACTCGCATAAAAATATATAAAATATTTTAAATAAAAATAAATTTGTTATGTTTTTAATTCGTTTGATATAAGATGGTAAAGAATTGGCAAGGTGCCGATTAGGCACAACGTTCCATACATTTAATCCCCAAAGGAGACGCAAGTAACGCTATGAAATTGTATGGAGATGTCAAAATATCAAATAAAGGTCTAATTTTTCACTTGCCATTTATGCCAGTTAACAATGTTTTGATAGCAAAGATCTAGTTTTTGCTCATTAGTAATTGTCTTAATGCTACCAAAGAGAAAATCAGGACCGTCAACTCTAATCACTGATTGGTTAAAAGTGCACTCGAGGGAAAATCTTGACATTTTGACTGGTGAATGACGCGAACAAAGTTATGATTATTAATGTAATAAAAAAAGTAAAACAGCATGATGTTCAGTATCGGATTCCTAAAAGACAGTTGTATATTTCTTCTCGCATAAATAATTTTCTTTCTTTTAAAATAAAATGTTATAATTATAAAAATTAACAAAACATAAATAAAAAATAAAACATAACTGTTTTCTTTAATTTATCTTAAATATGGAGTATGTGGTACATAAATAAAGAGTACTTTGAAGATGAAAGAACGCTAACTAAAACTCGTAATGCATTCGATCTCTTCGCATATTTCACCTTTTTCCTAAATCATGAATAATCTTTCGAGTACTCGAGTACAAATTTTACTACTCGTTGTCATCCCTAAAACTTTTACCCACAATATGAGTGATTTATAAACCAATATTAACAAATGTTTTAACAAGAGCAATATGTTTTCAGGGTTTATTTAAATTTTAAAGGAGATGATGTTTAAGATTGGCATGTTGATAATAATGAAAAATAGTGCTTTAGAGTTTCTATTTTAATTTTCTGGCTCGTGGACATTAAAGTTTAAAATTAGTCTATTAAACCAGGTACTACCTCAAAAAGTATAGTGAAATAACTACCGTCTTAAAATTGTATTATTTATAGAATTGTCTTCACTAGAACCTTAATAACAAAACACCATTAACATATTCAAACGTGACTACCGTAACACTGGCGGTGGAAATTTTCCACATTAAACAATATGTTAGAGAATCTCTTTTTTATTTCAGTTTTTTGGTAAAATTTGGCTCAGCGGTCGCTTTGACTAGATCTTTATAAATTTGCGACTTACGACCGTTATAAATTACTATTGAATTAGAGATAATGGATTATGATAGTTTATGACAAAACTACGCTTATAATATTACCTGCAAAGTTATATAAAAATTAAGTTTGACATTTATTTGTTGTATATTAAGTAGTTGTGTTGGAGAATCGATACAAGGGTAAACACGGCTTGGCCGTGCCTCAAATTTTATTATGTTACACTTTCTATATTGGAAAATCAAAGTAAGCTTATCTCGAGATCCTTACCCGAGGTTTGAATCTCGATCAATGATACATATCTTCCAAAAACTGCCACAAGTTTAGGTCAGTTTGGATTCAACTAGTAGTTAAAGAATTAGAAATACATACTTTACTTTATAAGACCTGACCGACTTCGCCCAATGCCAACAATAAAAACTGTATTTCAACTCGAAACTTTCCAAGGCATTAGTTCTATAGGTTCTCATGTTCGTAAGTTGTTAATGGTGCAACATTTGCAACTGATCATTTTACAAACCCATGTTCCCTTTTACATTCTGCAGCGTGGAGGGGATGTTTTCTGTGTGTGGCTATTCTTGATTTTACTTAAGAGTAAGTTCAAATGTTTGGACACCTGTTGTTTTTTCAAGAATAAAAATAGAATTATAAGTTAATTTAGTTTCATATTTTAACGTTTCTATGTGTCTTTCCAGGTGCGAAATTGCGTCATTTACTGTAAGTATCAGTTTCTTCAAGATGTGACGTCGATTCCCTCCCCCCCCCCCCCACACACACAAAAAACAAAAACAACAGTACTTAGAACTGTGTTACATGTATTAAGATACAACTATCAATTTATTCGCACTTACACAAGATCTGCACATGCACATACATGTATATGACAATTGTAAAACTAAAATATTAAAAATTATGTCACTGACAAAAATGACTCGTTAAATAAAATAAGGAGGTTATCAAGCTATAAGATGCTGTATTTTAATGGTAGTTTATAATCCTTCAACGTCTGTGTTTTAATGCACGAGGGAAACGTTTCCTACTTTTTCACGAGTTTCTGTTTTTTCATCCTCCCAAATAACTGTGATATAGCCGTCAGGTAATATCTCGTGCACTGTTCCATAATCCTGAAACATATAACGTAGAGAATCAACACTAAGCATAACATTATCGCTGGATATGTCATATCATTTGATGTTATTTATAGTATGCTGTAAATAAATTTCATTCAATCTTAAACAATTTGCCATTGATGTTATGACGGTTATCATGAACCCTGCATAATATTATATGAATGCAACAGCGATAAATTCCATCTCTGCACAAAAACATTTCGTCGTCCGCAATATGTTTTAAATTTCGGAAAAATGCATGTAATTGAGCCGATCAATTTGTAAAGCGGTATGTTCGTTAAAGAGAATAGTTGTGTCCAATTTTCAGAGTAAAAAAAGATCAGACTATTTTATATAATTTGTTTCAAGAAAAATATAGAATCGACGGACCATTGAATCTAACATAATGGTAGCGTTAAGCAAGCCCTACATGTGATATTGAGGTTCCTAACGTAGCATTTTACCGTGCAAAATAAAATGAGCAAAACGAATTTAAACAAAGTTTTCTTCTCCTGAAATTTTAATTCCCGTTTGCCTTTTTAAAATTCCCCTTTGCCTTTTTCGCTGTAGATAAACAGTTATTTGGTTCCTTGAATGGGTATGTGATGATATATTGCCTGTCTGTACGCAATATTATCCTTAACTTTCGGCACGGGTAATGACATTCAGAACGGATATGCATCTTCACATACCCAGTCAATATACCAAATAACTATGTACGAATTACTATGAAATTAATTAAACCAATCAAATCAAAGAAAACTATACTACTTCAATTTAATTAACGTTTTATAGGAATACAGTCTTTACTTCTGCATATGACCAGTGCAAGTACAAGTAAACATTCTTTCACAAGTTTTATTTGTTCATACTTGTTCAAACTGAGATTAGAAGTTAAAGTAAAGAACTGATCAAGTCTCCAGATTTTTTTTGTAAATAACAAGGATACATATTCCGTGTGACAAAGGAACTTGCATGTAGTTCATCAATCTGCAAAAAGTTGCGGATGTATCCGGCATAAAATGAGACGCAATTGATATGACTTATAACCGTACGTGCCATTGTTAATTTTCAATTGCGGATATACACGGGAAAAAATGGTTTTCTTTTATTTGTATGATATCGTTTTTAATAAACACGTTTTTACAGAAGAACCAACGGACCAGCAAACTGTCGAACTGATTTTAAATAATTTTACCGTAGTTAACCTCAGATATTTTAAAGATTTGAAAATGACTACCCACTGTTTTGAGATATGACCAGAGAGCAAAAAGACATAAAATAAAAGAAATCATAATCATTTATTTCTAAACATAACTACATTTTCATCTGAACGATGTTAAGCTTAATAGATGAAAATACTATAACACTGCAATGATGTCTGCAATTATACAAGTACTGTTTACCATAACACAGAGCAATAGTTTGCAGATTTAATGAGAGTTCAAAGTACCGTGTGTAATGGAAAACACGGTCCTACCCCTTAATTTAATTTCTAATTAAGATATTTTCAACATAAAATGTTTCTCATATAGCTTGTAGGGTCATATTTCATCTGCAAAAAGAATTTTAAAGATGTACTTTAAAATAAAGAAATTAAGGGTTAGGGCCGTGTTTTCCGTTTCCGACTTAATTATAGTCAAATGACGGCCCATCTTTAAGACATATTTTGTTTGTCTTCTAGTTGAAATATTTTCAAAGTAAAATGCTTCTATTATAGCCACGAGGGTTATCTTTAAGATGCAAAAATAACTTAAAATATATCTTAAGAAATCAAAAAGTTAAGGGGTAGGGTCTTGTTTTCCTTTTTGGGCCGTACTTTATTTTACAGCCTGGTCGTGTTTAAAAAAAACTACTTCCGCAATTCGGATTTTTACAGGCATCACGGTCGCACAAATTGACGTTGGCGAAGTTGTGTTTTTTCAATAACGTTCTACTGGGTTGTTTCCATCTTGTTTGACACTTACGAGCATTATATCTCCCTCGAAAATCACGCTCTACCTGCATTAGTTTTTGTACTTTCGGTTTGCAAGTAGAGAATTCCTCAAAATGTCCGGAACTTGGGTTTTTTAAATTATTTTCTTTCCTAACATGATATATGTCGAAATGTTTGTCCTCTAAAACACATTTTGAACCATTTTTACTTTTTACATTAACATTAACTATTTATTTAGTGTTATTTTTTTAAATTACATTTTTCACCGGGCAAAAACGATAACTACCGCCGCGACCGAACTGTGGCGATATCGGCCGAAGCTCATTAGGGGAACCACTGGGGGCTAACGTGTGTAACGGAAAAGTGTTGCGCATCGACGGCTAGTGAATGTTTCTCAACAGAAATTTTTTTTATAAAACGTCCCGCTAGTAAGACTTCCACCTGACATGTTTCTGTATGAAGAAAATTACCATAGAAAACATGACATAGAGGTGACTCAAACATCGAACAGAAATCAAGGTGTGTAATGTATAGTTTGTTTTACATTTTTTTAAATATTTAATGCTTGTCAATGATTGATTTCATCTGATATTGCGATGTTTTTGCCAAATATTACATAAATGTATTAATATTACATATAAAATATTATTCAATTGCATTATTTGTTTAATTTCTTATTTAAGTGGCCATTAGCATTAGTTTCAAGAACCAAAACCAAAACATTACTTACCATTGTTTAATTAATGCTAATTAAAGTGTTTCTATTCCTCGGTTAAAGTAAAATAAAGTGTACGTGTCTATACGAAATCAATAATAGTGTGTGCGTTTCTATTCGACAGTGTGTGCGTAAATCATTGAAGACTGTTTGGAAACGTGAAAGCGAAGATGCGGTAATTATAACATTTGATATTAATATGCGTACTGGTAATTAATAAATATATCACCGGATGTTCCTTTTCGAGAAAGTCAGTAAATCGCTGACACAAAGTAGACTCCACTTTTTGCTTTGTGGGGCATAGGATGGCTAATATGGCCTGAAAGGGACATGTTAAGTAAATCACACGGTTTACTGACGCAATGAGCAAATTTATGTCTATATATAATGAAGGCTCTAAATATGAAAATAGGCTCTGCTTATAACATGGCATATGTAAATATATAATTGAATAAAAACGGGGCACCGGTTTCAAGGTGTCAGATCACTGTTAATTAATAAACTACCGATACTTTTCTTTCTGATAATAGACAGTACAAACACATAGCTTTAAAGTTTAAAAGCATGTAAGTTCATCAGGAAAAAATTGAAAGGAATTATACTTTAAAAGAAATGTTCGAAACTTCTGTTGCATACATGTTGTACATCAGTGTTAATTCAAAATGCTACACTTCGTATACCCTTCGGCGCCGGCTTGAGCAGAAAGTTATTTTAAGTGCATTAAAATATAGAAATGACCCATACTCCACATAACACCTACTTAAATGAATGCACATTATTTTTGCAGGACTAAAACAATAACGATAATGCGACAGCAAAGCCCTGACTGAGTGTAGAAAATGCTGTTTGTGGCAGCCAGACACACAGGAATTATCAGTAAAAAGTCTGCATAATTATACTCATCTCCATTGCGAGGATAACCATTTGAGAACGTTTTAGAGTTTATTAGCTGATTGTTGTTGATGTATTCACTTACATATTCTTTTTAAGGTTTAACACTGGTGCAAATCTTCCCAGAGGTCATGTACATGTAACATCTTAAGCGAATCATAAAATCATTGCACTCGAGTTTAAATACCTACCCAGACATATTTCTAATATATTCAATATATCAATCTATTCATCTCAGTGTACCATGCAACATATGAATGTAATAAGTGTTATACATGTATATACTATAATTATACATGTATCATATTTTGCAATCAAATCTATTTAAACAAAGAGATAAAGTTAATGAAGTTCTTTTTATAACGTCAACGTTTCTCTTTTTTTCTGAATACTGTCCCACGGCTACAAGAATGGCTTATGAAAAAAACTATATTTCTTTTTAAAAAAGTATTTAGCAATGATGATGCGTAGTACAAAAAGTTCAACGTACAACCTTTTAAAATATAACAGTGCAGTTTATACAGATAAACCCGTCACAATATGTCAGCGTTCTCACGACGATCCTTATGGGGTTCAAGAACGCCGAGGTCCGCGCAGTACGTAACAATGCCGAAGCAACGCAGTGGTATCGCGAGTAGAACGCCGGCAGACGTTTGAGCATGCACAAAACAAATGCGGTCGCTAGGTGTTCTGAAAAGAGCGCAGTGGGGTCGCCGTAAGGTTGCCGTAGCAACGCAATAATATCTACTTCAACGACACAGGAGCTCTATCGGCGCGCACAGAGGTCGCAGTGCGAATGCGGTGGTTGTAATTGGCGCTTGTACGGAGATTTTATGACAATCTCAGAGACGTCACTGCGTCTATACGGCGCGTCCACGGCGTTTATATAGAGTGTTATTTATTTTATTGCGTTCTTACAACTACTACATGCTTTAATGCGCTTCTACCGCTTTCATCGTCGTTTGCATGAAAAAGACGTACACAATTATATACATTTATAAGATTTGCAGATAAACACTGATTTCACTATGGCACCAAGCCTGGCTACTGCTTGCCGATATACAAGTCCAGCAAATAAATTGTGCATATCAATCTGGGACGACCACGGAGGGCCCAAAGGCATATATTCAACTGTTCAAGAACAAATTATTGATCAAAATAATTGATGAAGATGTGTCTATTCACTTCGTTTTATAGGAATAGCAAAAGAACACCTTCAGCATGCCGTCAGCGCAGTGTGAGCGCCGTGAAAGTGCAGTGCACGCAGTGCAAGCGCCACGAGAGCACAGACAATCGCCAACAATAAATCCGTAGGAACGCCATAGAACGCAATGAGAGCTCCGTAGAAACGCCTTGGTCGCTGTGTGGACGACTTGATATCTCCATCTTCACGAAAGATTTAACAATTTTCTTGCGATCTCACGGCCGTAGTCTTGAAAATTAAACATTGCCGTGCCAACGCAGTGGAAACGTAGTATAGTGTGACAGGGTCTTTAGATTATATTAATTAAAGTTTACACATGTGTTTTGAGTAATCTTTAGGTAAACGTGTATCTTATATTTGCAATATCTCACATTGTTTTCCACTAACGCTGATGTTCCCAGTTAATTCACCATCATAGAGCATTGATTTTTGTCGCCACATCACGGCCAGGTACTTCAAATGTTCTTTCTTTATATCCTATTTTTGACGAAGAGACTGTCTCATAGATGTAAGACATTTGTCAAATATTCCTCTGGGTGGACAACTGCACTTTGACTTGACTCATCATGTTTCACCGCCAAATGAAACACGGAAGTATCGCCATACAGCATTGTCTATTCCCTGAAAACTATAAAATGATTTCGTTAATTAACACACGCATAAAATTCTACTTCGTTGAACAGCATACACAGTCTCTGTGCAACACGCACACACCATCTAATGCTGAAAAACAGCCTTACTGGTGGTTTTTAATCAGAACACATAAGCAATAAGCGTATAATTATCATATCACATCATTTATACACTAAATTAGAATTTTTATACAAGTCATTAGTATTATCTTTGTGAAGTTAATATGTAGATGACTTTGTGCAGGAAACCTAAAAATAAACTAGTTTCATGACATTATCTAAACTAAAGTACTATAAATAACAACAAGAGGTGTCAGCTTATATTAAATAACATTTACCATCATTATTGGATCTCCATTGGAAAGTAAAATTAGTCCAAAATACACAAAAAAGAAACAAGCACGTGATAAATGTCGTCGTAATGTAAACAGTCTTTCGATGTGCATCGTACACGCACTGTCGTTGCGCAGCACTTGTCGTCACACGCGTTAGCCCCCAGTGGGAACACTTCCTTAATCAACACGTGTTTACAGAAGAATCAGTGGTCAAGTGGTAAGAGAGGCGGACCTGAAAACCGTCGAACTGACAGGCTTAGGTTAGAATCATACATAGAACAATTTATTTATTAACAGTTTTATGTAAATAAATATTTTCTCGCTCTCATTCCTTTTTATTTTATATTTGAAAACAACAGATGGTCAAAAACATAAATAAATTGTTTCGAATAAAACGTTTTGATTTGGATTTGGGTTTGAAGAAATACTTATTTTTACAATATGAATATAGATACTAATACAAATAAAACGAATCCCCTAAAAAACTCTTATCATTTATTTGTAAACAATCCCTAAGTACCAACTTGACCAGGTACATGCGCAGTGAAGTAGTCAACGTTTTGTTTTGCGATAACAATATTTAAGTTTTCAACTTGAAGCTGGAGCTATTCAACGTTCTTGTTAACAAATCAGATCTTTTTCTGTAATCGAGAAATGCGTGCACAAGAGAATAACCAAAATAATATTCAATATCATTTCAACTTTTAAAAACAAACAATTGTCAACGATATTTCAATGTTGAAAACTGACCTTATTCTTCACGTTTTGAACTTACTTTAACAAACACAGAAAGCACATGAGCCTATCAATATAATTTGTTACTATTAAACCATATTAATTTCACGTTTCTCATTGGATAAACATGGCCACCTGATACGTGATAAATTGAAATATCGACTAAAGGGCAGAGCTTAAAACACCTTTTTGACCTGACCGAAACATTTTACACGCGAATTTGCTTGATACGAAATATGTCTCAACGCTGTAAACTCCCAATGAATGCTCCTAGTATAAAGAGCGATAAAGGAAAAAAAATAATATAAACGCTAAAACACAAACCGCTTACACACAAAAAGACCGTGGCATGCTACATGTATAAGGACACCGAACAGTGTCTCCGATTACCTCGATAGGACTTTTGCCACAAAGATACACAAACACCAACGTGACTACTCCAGCTTTTTTCTCTTATACAACCCTCTTTCTATTTCTTGCTTACTAGTAATGTCTCTGTGATTTTTTTATTTTTGGATTGCATATTAAAATAGTAGACACTATTGCATACGAGTATGTTGCAGTGAAGTTTCAATATTATACAAAAACTGATATTTAAAAGACTGTGTAAGGCAATACGTTGTTGTTGTTGTTTTAAAATAATTAATAATAAAAATCATATACTGCCAAATAAAACGATCAAAAGGATTAATTCAATCATTTATATAATACACCAAAAATATAATTCAAATTACTCTACATAGAATTGGATTGGATAAACAATTATAAACATGAAATATGATTATTTAGAAAAATTATTTTTACTTTTTTATATACATGTAATCTAATTGCCGTTTAAGTGACCTCGTGCTTTCCTACACCAATGAAATTTAATCAAGGTAGAGGCAAAACCAAAGGTCACACAATTGTCAGTAACTGAGGTTTTGTACGGAGATACGGAACGCAACCTAAAGGCTGCAGCATTTTTTCTGCATTGCCACTGTTTCATAATCTAATTGTCCAAAATTATTTAAGACGCTTTATTTACTTAATAGATAAGAATATTATAGCGATTTGCGTCAAAAGAGAACAAATTATTTCCGCTTCAGGCGCTTTTCATGACTCGTGTTTACCCTTAACTTGATAAAAATGAATGATTTCCAAAGGAATGTAGGAAATTTAATGTTTTTTTCAAAAGAAGAGAAAATAATGAATCTTATTAAGTGAAAATAATGAATCTTATTTAGGTTTAATGTTTAAACTGTACTCCGATTCCATGCTTAGAATTTAGAGATATAACTTATATGTGTGATAAAATATGGCGAGCATTGTTCAAGTTCATATGTATCCATCAATATCTAATTCTGCCTGAGTTGGAAAATTTGAACACCCAAAGCAACAACACTCAATTCAAAAATCTACAACTCTAATAACATTCCAAGCCATGTTTTCTAAAAGTACTACACTGTTACTTTAATAAAGGCAACGGTTAGCATTTAAAATATTGTCATGTGCAGAAGGCAGAGAACAATGAAACAATGCTGATTCTAATGTTGGAGATAATGTGTGAACCTGCACAAATAACTTCCCTTTCATCACCTTCACTGTAATTTTTTGATCTTGGCGTATCTAGCGATATACATGGAGATCCGTCTAATAACATTAGGATAGTCTTTTCACCTACTTGTCCTACATCTTTGTCTGATTGACTCGCCATTAACTGTTTCTCAGCTTCTTTCGTCTTTATTAACAATCAACTCCTTCATTGCAGATGACTTTCCTATTCCGAATATGTGAGAAGATAAATCACAACCAGTATTGGCATGCCAAACAAGTAACGGATCACATTCATTTAAAAAAAAACAGACTGCATGTTTTGATGTTCTAGATCTTTATCGGTGGTCTATTATGCCTTTTATCGGATCGCACGTACACTTTCTGTGCTGAGTCTTCTCCAACGACACGTGTGATCTCTTTCTCAGCACGTTCAGTGGCTGTCAAAGCACTTCATGGAACCATTAATTATTTTTTGGTACATTTCTACTTTATATATTGTCTTAAAGTTCGCTGGGTCTGACAGAACAAACGTCTGCACCTCTCTTCAGACTTTAAAGTTTAGCATGCTTGCCATAAAAACTACAGTCAAGTATTACGAAAATCATATGTGACAATTGAACATGTGACGCAATTGTCAATATTACATTGTTATTTTTGTCACAGTGGTTTTGGGATGAAGAGAGTCACAAATATGGTCTGTGTTACATCGTGGATACACAAGATTCTATCCTTGCTGGTTCTGTTGACGTTGCAATAACCTTTACCACGGTGTGTCACAGCCTTTAAATAAAGAATAAAACTGGCCTTTATTATTTGCATTAAATAAATGTGAAAGTGAGATTTCAATTACAAAATCCAAATCAAATATATACGAACGTAACAACATTCATTTAAAATGAAAAACATTTACTCTAATCACCATTTCAGAAGTTTATGTTCACATTAGCAGAACCGAAAGGATGAATAAAAGCCATTGTCCCGATGATGCAAAACGCACCCTGCTTGTTCAATTTACGTTTGCAAACTTATATCGATTTTCTAAAAGAAACTTTAAAAATATGAATATGCATGTCAGAAATTGGAATAAACTGAAAACACAGCCTCCCCACACAGCCAAAACTAAGAGAGGAAAAAAGAGAGCATGTGTTTATAAGAAGATCGATTTCAAATACGACACCACAAACAATTAACAAAAAAGATATCAATTGGGTTTTTTAGGAACGGTCAGTGATAAAACAATTTGCCACTGGGGGGTATAAACCAGGTTCTAGGGTTCACCAACCTCACACTTGCCCCAACAGGTTCTTATATGACAAACACGTAAAAGCTGTCTTGGTGTAATAACTCCAACCCACCCGCCAACTCGACATTGTTGCATGCAATAGCACACAAACATATAAAACATAAGAAGCTTAAAGCATTGTAATGCAAAAGGGCAGGTAGTCAATAATCTCACTGAGACCAGAATCTGGAGTCAAATCAGCATGAAAAAGATGACACGGATAAAAAACAACAAAAATTGAGCATCTAGGTTCTTTTAAAGATTTCATAAATCTTCATAAACTCTTAAACCCCTGCCACCGTCGTGCAAGCAAAGAGGTGCATTTTTTAGTAAAAAAAATTAAAATCTCGATAAAACAATGACTGTGAAATACCTGGATGCAATAGTGATTATAAACTGAACTTGTACTTAATGAAACAATCCCAACATTTTTTTCCACTTTATTAAATTACATTTTTCTGTTGTTATAAATATCTGTATTTCAAAAGATATTATTTAGTCATAAAGATACAGATACACCCTATTACCTTGGGTTGGCCAGTGCTGCTGGTGAATATCACACACAACTGGCATTCATAATCGAGTGATGATGATATGGGAATGCCATATGACTCTGTAAATAATGATGATAAAATTTATAAATATGTGGTACATTTAAAAACATAGCGTAATACATTATAATGTTAACATTATGAAAAGGCTGCTTTTATAAATATTTTTTTATATATTTTATGTAAAACTTATGTTTTTACCGTTTCTTCGTTGATCTTGTTAAAAGATTAATGTTAAAATTGTTGATACACTATACTTTCATTTAAAATAAATTTAATTACTCCATATTTTCCGATATTGACTGTAAAACACGAATAAGACAATTACAGCTAAAAGAATAATAGTTGTGGTTTTGCTGCGTATCGGCTTCCGTAGTTTTAAAAATCTGTGAAAACCTTCTTGTGAAGGTCGATACCAAATCTACGGAAAATGGACATATTGGGGATTTATTTCAATACTTTACAATATTAAGCTGTTTTGTGTTTACTTTATTGAGTTTAATAAGGAAATATATAACAAAATAAATGAAAATTCACTAGTTTCCGTTATACGATGAAATCGATCATTTACAGGCCTTTTTAAGTCAAGCATTCAAATTAATGCATTAAACAATAAAAATATATAAAATATGAAAAAAAATCAACTTACATGACAAAAGTCGTCACCCCAGATGACAATTCTTGCAATAAACACTCGACCTTGTTTGTTTACATGCTTTCGGAAGTTCAAAAATAGCGCATGCAAACTTTATGTGTTCGAGTATGGCGTACCATCACAGGCATAATTGTTGAATCATTTAAGCCGAAAATTAAATGGTCAATTTAAAACAATTTCCTCCAACCCACCGGAGTGTAACTTTTTGTTGGATGTATATCTATGTCTGATGTTTCGCAGATGACAGTGAAACTTTTGCAATTAGTTCAAGTTGATATGCTACGCTGACTGGCCTACATTGATCATGATATATATTGTGAAGATCTTCAATTCCAGAACAATACTGAATTTTTGTAAAGTTTACAGTAAATTAATAGCTTAACTCATTTTCAGCAAACTCACGTTAATAATAAACAAATTTTAAACTTACATAAACTGTACACTGAAAAGCAAAAGATAGATGAAGTAAGCTTTTATTGAGAAAATGCGACTGTGTCTTGAAATTTCGAAAAATCTTTGCGATATGTAAAAAATGCTGCATCATAATTATTAACAAAATCAAATACTGGGGATGCACTTCTACTCGTCGGCATAATTTTTCGTGGTTTTCTGTAAATCGAAATTTGTGGAGGTGTTAAAATTCGTGGATCTCAAATGTCTAGACTACTTTTAAGTTCAATACTTCATTTCGAGGTGGTTTTAAATGATAAAAAGTGAATATGCACATCAGGGTTAAAGGTTATAAAACTGAGATTGAAAACCAGTCTCAAATCTCAGGCATCTGATTGGAAATCTCAAACATCTGATTGGCAATCAGATGCTTGAGATTAAAGACTGGTTTCCATGTTCAGTTTGATAACCTTGGTCACAGGAATGGCCGCATCCATGTCTGAAGGTTATAAAACTGAGCATGGAAGCCAGTCTCAAATCTCAAGCATCTGGTTGGCTGAAATGGCGACCAGCCAATCAGATGCTTGAGATTTGAGACTGGTTTCCAATCTCAGCTTTATAACCTTCAGCCCAGTAGACCAGTCTGCCAACGAAATGCACGAAAATTAGCACCCCACGAATATAATTGGGGCGCGTCACGGGAAAGTTGACGTCAAACTTTGATATGACGTCATATATTTGAGCAGACGACATTATTTAATATGCATTTCGCGGTAAACATACCATTTTATTGTCCAAATGTGTAACAAAATCACATTTTAGTTATAAGAAATTGATTTAAATTTGTAAGTTCTTTCTAAATTTAGTAAGAACTAAAATATCACTAAAAATGACCGAAGGTACCTTTTCCCGTGACGTTCCCCAAATGAGTTCGCAGTATGCTCTTTCAACTTTCAACTTTTTAAATTTTTAACGCTACGGTTCAAAATCTGAACAACATTATCAAAACACACATGACCTACAGTTACTTAGTGTTTGTCCTACATTTTCGTCCAGTCAGAAGGTTCGAAATTTAAAAATATTCCACTTCTATTTTATGAAGAAGCTTACTTAATGGTGAAGAATTTTTCTTAATGATTAAGTTTAATAGCTCTGTGCGCATGCCCAAAAGGTTACGCCTACAGCTATCTGGAACGCCCACTGACTTGATTGGCATGCGTGTATCTGTTAGACTGCCTTGCTATGACAATAAGTATTCCAATAAGAAACAAAGGCATTTTCAACATTTAATAAACGAAAATATTACAAACTTTATGTGCTTATTATTAAATCATGAATTTATACAAACCAGTAGATCTAATCAAATAGTATGCAAAAAGAAAAAGTCTCAAAAACACGTAAAACATGATCTAGATTTGCATAACAATGCGTTTAGACCCTTTCATAACCACAATTTTGTTTACACACATGGGAACACTAACCATTAGAGTTTCTTCGTCCTCATTTATGCATGTTGCTGAGGACATTGGCGTACAAGACTCCGTTTTAACAGCATTCTCTTCATGTATTACCGCACTACTTGTGGCACTAGCCAAACTACTCGGTGGTTTCCGGTCAAGATCGTTACTTAGCAAACTACCCGGTGGCTGAGTCGACGTGGTTTCTTGGCAAACTACACGGTGTTTTCGAGTCGAGGTGGTTACTTATGTCTTTAAGCATGTCAAAAGCCTCACGCTGGTAAGCATGCATAGCGTTGCTCCTGTGGTGGCTACGACTGCTCACTGCCTTGTCGTTAAACTTGTTGTTGTATAGCGTAGAACAGTGCGTAACTCGAGTAGAGTGGTTGGTTATTTTACGATTTGTGACGTCCAAGTTACACTCGGAAAACATGTTTTTCAGCATGTTTTTCATTGTTGCTTGTGGGATAGTCCCTGCACTGAATCTAACGTTGTTGTTTTCATCAGTACCTGCTAAAGGCTTCCGATAGAAAGGGCCCTTGTGAGGGATGAGATTCAAGTATTTTTCAAAAATTCTGTAGACACTTCTTTCATTTTCAACTTGTTCGTAGTGAGTTATTGGCTCAACGTTGATTTTTCTGTGTTTTAAACCACCTTGCAAGTTCTTCCGAATTCTGGGAATAAATCGAACATACCTGGTCTTGTTCACCTGGTCGTACCCCAGTTCAAATTGGTCTGCATGGCAATCCATGTGCTCCTGGAATCCACGGAAGCCAAAGCATTGTAGAGAAACACAGCGTTACTTAATCCAGTAGACGTTTCAAGCGACAACACGCCAGATGCCCAGAGGGTTTCTTCATCTTCTCGCGTGATAGGATCCGAAGATGAACGCTGAGTGCCAATACCCATTGAGATCAGCTCTTTCATTCGCGCATCAAGCGTATTTCTGAACTGTGAAAAAGTTGGATCATCCGTCTTAAATAAATTAATGCTCTTAAACTTCGGATAGAACCTCAAATGTCTCTGTAAAGCGCTGCAAATTTGCACAAGCGTTTCTCCGGGGTATGGTTTTTTGTCTTTACGCCTAATTTCCACAACAAACCGTTGTAACCAGTAATCCAGCATTTGAAGGTCCGTAATTTTGGCCAAGTCTAGAGGAATGGGGAAACCGACCTCAAACGCGGTCTCCGGCTGTTGGTTGCGATGATTTGCCCAATCTCTCCAGACAGAGACGGCCCACGCGTTGTTGTCTCGGGTTTTCTTTGGAATAGCATTGACGTGCGAGTTTCGGAGCTGTTCGGCAGTAACTGGGGGGCCAAATCGATCGGATGACGATGGCTCTGAAAACATAAAGCGTAATTTCGTATATTAACTATATAGACACCAAACATGTTTTTATTTAATTCCATTATGATTATTAAGATTCTTAGCAAATACACAGGAAGATCATTTGAAACAGAATTTAGAAGTTTAACCAGTGTTACCCCCCCTACACCGCCCGCCTAATAGTTTCTATTTATTTAATGAAATTATGTTTATTAAGAATCTTAGAAAATACACACGGAAATCATTTGAAAATTCTTAGAAAATGCACACAAAGATCATTTGAAACGGCATTTAGAAGTTTAACTTGTCTAGTGTTAGCCAATTCTCCTTTAATCTGAAATCTGTAATAATAAACCCCGCTTTGGTATTTTGGCTGGAAGCCAAAAATACTATTTGACGAGTTTGTTCGTTTGGGGTTTAATGCCCCATTTTCATCAGTATTTCAGTCATTTATAGGCGGGCAGTTCACCTAACCATCGTTCCTGGGTAGTACCAGTATTAAACACCAACCTCCGTAAGAAACTGCCTGCTTTATCACTTTACCCCATTGGGGTGCGAACCTACGTACCCCCCCCCCCAGGTACCAGTATACCTGTGGCGTTCGGTAGACATTAGAAATATGAACATTCTTATATGACGTCATATGTGATGTATAAAGCATAAGGTTAGGCTAGCTGTTAGAGTTACAGGGATTGTAAAACCGTACCATCTACAAAATCCAGATATTTGCTTTATGGTCAGTTAATTTTAGATTTCTGAGAAATATAGTGCCTTTAATAAATCTACAAGCCAAAATTATCGTTTACCTTGTTCAGATTTTAACGAAGTCTGTGACGGTATATCCAAAACTTGTGTTAAACTGACACAATCACCTAGTTCAGTTTTCAACAAAGTCTGTGTCGGTATATCCAACATTTGTGTGACACTGACGTTTTCAATTTCATAATTTTCAGGAAAGTCCGAAAATAAATTTTCCACATCGAGACCATTCAACACGTCAAAATCTGCATCCATTATTGCACTACAAAAACGACGTTTCCTCCTTGATTGCAAAATTTTTAGCGCGATTATTCAATGCGCTTGCGCAGATAAAGTAGACACCCCTTAGCATTGTGATCGATGTCGGCGTTTAATGCTGGCCTTTTGAACTGCCAGGATGTACAACTGGGGAGAGTTACTGATTGGCCGAAACATATTCTCGTATCCAGCGCGTGCGGATGTAAGGGGATGGCCGAAACGTAGATCAAACACTAAGCCGGTTAGAAGTTGCTTTTTAAATTCTTCATGAAAAAGAACAGCACGCTCGCAAGCTCGCTTTGCTGTCTTTTTCATGAAGAATTTAAAAAGCAACCTCTAACCTATACAAAAGCACATGAATCAATGGCGATTAAAAGAAGAAAAAGATACTAGGAGCTAGATGGAAACGGCTCACAATCTTCAAGTGAAAAATTCATTGAACACAAAACATCATGCATTCGATTACATAAGCAGTAATATCATTACATCATTCAAACGTTATTATACAATTATTTACTTATTAGCTGGGAAATATGCTGTGATATTGACCTAAAAAATCGTTATTGACCGAGGCGATAGCCGAGGTCAATAACGATTTTTGCGGTCAATATCAACAGCATATTTCCCAGCTAATAAGTAAGTAACTGTTTTATTACATGAACTATAAATAGTTATGTTTTGGAAATCTTCAATTAAGACTAATTTCAAGTGGACTCCGTGCGGCTTATCAAGCTTATTCGAACGATAAATGGCGCGAAATATAACGTCAACGGTAACGCAACGTATATGACGTCATTAAAATAACTATTATTACATGAACTATAAATGATATAAAAGATGGAAACTTTCGCATTCTATTTATAGACAGGTCAATATCAGCGGAAGCGGGTCAATATCTAGATTTATTGACTCGGTTATTTTGGGGGTGTGACCAATCGCGTTGCGTCTATTTACAGTTCATGTAATAAATATGAAATAGTTTTGAATACACACCCTTCCAAACCTCTAATTTTAAAGAGTGTTAAGGAAAGTTAACAAATACTTAACAGACACGTTCAGTTACTATAGTAGAGAAGTGTGGAATAATATATTAATAACAATACGTTCAGTTCAGTCACTCAATTCCTTTAAGCATCTTTTGAAACAATATCTATTTAATCTGTCGCAATCTTGATGTAATTAATTAATATACTATTTCTCATATTTTTAATGAGTGTCTGTATGTTGTGAATGTGAAATGTTTTGTTTTAAATTAACATTTAATGTTGTTGTTTTATAGAATTGTTTTGTAATTGTTATTTTATTAAGAAGGCCATATTGTAAATAAGATTGACATCCTTTTGTTCAAACTTAATATGTAACCTTCTAAAAATAAAGAATTTATTATTATTATTATTATTATTATTATTATTATTGTAAAGTGCGTTATAATATCAGAGAAGGTTGATAATATAGAGCGTCCATAAAATTTGTATTTGTCTGCTTCAGTTCTACCGAAATATGCAGTCTAAGAAGCAGATGAGCTTCATAAAATATGCCTTGTGTACAGTTATAAATACAGTTGCACATGGAAAGCATGGGAAGTTCATAAAGTCTAAACAGTGTAATTGAATAATGACTGTACCTTCATCGTTAAGAATAAAATAGTTAATAGTCTACTTACAATGTTTCCATCCTACAAGAAGAAAATCATAGTACGTTAATTAATATAGTATTGACAGATAAGCCATTGTGTGTAGTTATTGCGAATATTCAAACGAAAAGGAACAGCATAAGTCTTAAACAATATTTTTGACAAACAATAAATTAAATACAAAATGCAACACTGTGGATATGTGGACTTCCAAACGCATTATGTGCGAGTAAAACAGAGGTCGACATTTATATAGAAGATCATGGTGAACTTTGCATCAGAGCATTCTATTTCAGTTTAAGCGATGTCTTAGGCCGTTCTCAAATACCACTCAACAATGGTCACAAGAAAAGAAATAATAATAATAAAATAATAAAAATAAAAAGAGAAATAATGATAATAATAATAATAATAATCCCTTATATTTCGATTTCTGTGTTTTATCAAAAGAATATCCCTAGGACCCCTATGTTTTGACCCTTCTTCTTAGGAACGGTAGTTTTCAAACATCGCGTGAGATTCCAATTATAAGAGAATGCTAATGTCAGTTTCATTCCAAATTTAAATTGACAAATACTTACATATTTCCTCTGAAACGAAAGAGAAAATTAAATATAATTAACCAAGAATTGTATTATATACAGTATTTAATTATAACATTACCTTTTAATAATATTTTATTGCTTATAATAATACTTCTCTAGTACAGTATAGTTTTTGTTTAACATAGAAAATTTGGAACAATTAATTTGTTTTACAGAATATTACAATAAATAAGCAAATGGGTAGGGCTACAAGTTTTTCCAATATTAGCAGAGAGCTCGTCCCTTTGTGTCACTATTAATATCAAACAAATATGGTTCAACATTATCATTATTCTAACATATTCAAATTTTGCCTAGATATTTTGATATTATTACAAAAATTTATTTAAACAAATCCTTACACGGTCTGTTGTGTTTTATGTTTGTCCCTCGCGAATACCTGTTGTTTTCTATGAAATCTGCTAGACGTAGTGTGCATAATAGATAATTTCAAGAAATGATTGTAATCATGAAACATTGGTACACGAACATAAGAATACTGAATGAACTACTCTATTGGTACAGTTCGTGAATACTTAATGAGGGTTTTTATACGTTGATACTTTAATAATTTTAAACTTAGAATTACTAATATTGCAGTCCAAAATAAAAAGGGAAAATCTTTTTTTCCCTTTTGAAATCAGTTTTGCTACAGAACGATTTTTCAAGGCAAACAGCTGTCTATATTCGACGTTTTGCTCTATAAATGCAGTGGATGTTGATCATTTCCGAAGAAATTTCTGCTGAAAATCTCTTAAAGGTCCAAAATAATGAATATAGGAACAGTGGAAATTAATAATAACCCTTGACTCTATATAATTTCACTCTCATAGCAATAATATCTGTTCAACTTGCAATATCTTTATATTTCTAGCAGAAATTTCTGCTAGAAATTTTACCGAAACAACTGTGGTGGAAAAAAATGCTTTGAACTTTCCAGCAGAAATTTCTGCCAGAAAATTTATCGAAATACAAGCTGGTGCAAAAAGTTTATTGCATTTCCAGCAGAAATTTCTGCCAGAAAATTTATCGAAATACAAACTGGTGCAAAAAGTTTATTCCACTTTCCAGCAGAAATTTCAGCTGTAACCTTCACCGAAATGTGCAGAACATTTTTTCAGCAAACAATTCAATTTAAAATATAAAAATAATATAAATTATGGAACAACGTCGTGAGATCATTAAAAGTTGAATAATTTTGGTCGTTCAAACATAAATTATGAGCACGACAATGTATTTGTATAGCTTTACGTTCAATAATTGTCGATATGAAGACTCAATTAACGTCTAACATAAGCATATAGCAGAAGTTTGTGTTTAGTCATGAAAAAGATAGGTTGAAAAAAGGTTATTGCATAACTTAGCAAGCATATCTGAAACCATCTTGATAAAAATTGTAGGTGCAACCATATCATTCACGGACATGAATTAAAATATGACGCTTATTGCTTCTTTGTTAGTAAAAGTATCAAATAATTAAAAAAGCACAGTAAAATATATAAATATAAGAAATCTAAATCGTTTATCTAATTTTAATAAGGACAAAAACGTAAATTTAATGGTTCGTTAATTTGAAGAACTATAAGAATACAAGTCTGTAAAATATACGTTTGTATGATCATACTTGTTTACTTAAAATATATTTCCATAAATAAAGATTATGCTTATAAAACTTCTTTTAGTCGTCTTAAAGCCATGCGTTTTACAGAATCATTTCATTCCTATACTATAACATTCCCAAATGAAATTTAAAAAAGGCAACGATTCACATATTTGTCGGAATGATCCATAGATGTGTGAAAAGAATCTTCCAAAAATGAATCACAAATAATTACAGAACTTAACTACTGTAGCATTTAAGTGTATTGGTCATCAATATCGTCTACAACAGGTGACTCATTATGGTTTCTATGTATGTACACAAGATTTTATACACTTTCTACACCATAAAAAATGAGATAAATACAGAACAAAATATGAAATTAGTATTTTCTCAATATGATGTTCATGAAACTAGTCCTAATTAGTAAATAATTCAGGGTCATACAATATTTATAAGCATAACATATTTTGCACAAACACATTATGCGAGAATCAAACTAACTTTTAAGCATTACCAACCCAGCTTCTTTATACCCTCAGTTATTACATTTCTTCAATAAGACATATGCAGTTATATTCATTTTTCCATTCGTTCTTCCATTTAAGAAAATTGCTTTAGTTCTTGTAATATTATGTCAAGTATCTATCTCACCAGTCGACGATGACGGTTCTTAAACAGGTATATCTTCAATTTTCTTTCCAAAACTTCTATATTTAATTTAAGTAACGATGGTAAAATAATATTAGAGTTTAAGGTTCTAAATTGCTCCTTGTACACTGTAATCGTTTTCAATGTCTGTCGTAAGTTCCTTTTGCATTCTAAAATAATTCGTTTATTGTTTGTTTCCTTTCTGTCCTTTTGACCTCTGAGTTGTTTTGCTGATGGTATTCGTGAACGTTAACAAGTACATTGTACCAGCGTCACTTCTGCGTAGAATATCTACCGTTTTAATAAAACCAGAATCTCGTCATCCTGGTGGGTATGCCCGACATATTGAAATGAACCTGAAAAAGACAGTTAATCATTTAACTTGCTGCAATTTGTTATCTTTGTAATATTTGAGGAAATAAAGAACAAATACTATCAAAACGGTTAGCCAAGACCGCATGAAAAATAGAGTTAAAATCTGACTGGCAATAGTTGAATAAATGCTGTTTTTATTTACATAATAATATTATCCTACCGTGCTTACCATGCTCATTAATAAGAGAAGTGCCAATAAACAGACACCATTTCGACTAATTTAATTGGTGTGTTACACGTGGCGAAATTAGTGTGCGTCATTAGCCAGAAAACTACAAATCACAACATAACATTTTGTTTCTCTTTATAACTTTTTTCTTCAAAGCATTATTTGTATGAGAACGATTTACATTTGTTCTGTATCAAAGTGGATTCATTTTGATATTCATCAAACATTCATCGTGATTCATTTGGAGTAATTTTTATAACATTTAATAACGGTGAAGACTAGAGTTGATAAAGGTGATTTGTTGCGGACGGGGAGACACACGGGGAGGTAAACCTATAGTCCCCTCCGATGCAGATTACGAAAAGAGATTCCAGAACATAAATTAATGGCATGAATCAAGAAACAAATTTATAAAACATCGTTTAATGTACGGGGTAAGCGCAAGTCATTTAGAAATTACTGTTTTTACTTCGTTACTATTGTTAACATTTCATCAAAATGAGATTTACATCAATACTATCATAATTATTTACCATATAGGCTTGCTGTTCTTCTGTCCGCAGTTGTAGATGACACAGTAAGTGTAGGGAATCTGTGTCTTTTGTTTGTGGCCGCTCGTGGTTTGCATATTTCACTACTTTAATCTTTCGTAATAAAGTTTCAGCTGTGATTTACGTTAACATTTGTATGTAAAAATATGTTTTGTCTAGAGCCGAGTAACACATTTCGTATGACACTGAATTATTTTTTGTGGAGTTCATGTATACTGGAGTATCATTTTATTTCGCGTGGGCTTAATAGTCGCTTTGAATGAGCACACAATCAAATACCAGCGAATATTAACCACATGATTTCTTATACTATGTGGATAATACTACTGAGCGAATCTAGTTTATGTCAGCGTAAAGATTTCGTTGGCGTCGAAAATTAAGCACCGTGAAATAAAATAATACCACAATTTATAATATGCATTTCTATAATATAAACATAAAAGATGATATATATTATTCACATATTACTGAGAATTTTTAACTGATTTTCAGTTTTTTTTCTCTCTTTTTCTTTATGTTTTTAATCATCGAATCAATTATTTTTGTCATTTTGGGCTTTTTTTATTTCAGATGTTTATCCTTTTTAATATCACAACATACAATACAAACGACTTGATATTAAGGTTCAAGCAAACACGATAAAATCCTTAATATTTAGTTTGTCTAAGTCTAATGAGGGTGCTATTCAACTATTAGTCAATGGGTTATTCTTCTTTCGATTTTCTTGTTTTTAAGGAAAAATTTTACGGTTCAAGAGTAAATCAAAATTAACCATTATAAACTCCAGACAAGTTCATCATGGTTACATGCAAATATGTTCCTTCTATATTCAAAAATGTATCTTTGTCAATTTGATATTAACACGATTTAGCAGTTTTTAAAAATAATAAATAACGTTAGAAAGTATAATATGGAGGTTTTCATGAAATTGTTTGTTTCTGCTTTGAAAAAAAATAAATTGCAACTAATTCGCATTAATTCGGATTTAAAAAGAGTATGGTATATTCTATGAATAACTTGTTTAGCTAACTAATAAAATGTTAATTGAAATGATAAATATGCGTGGTAAAACAATTTGATATTCTTTCGAACTGTGGAGAAATAAGACAAATTATTTGCTTACCTGTCTCGGATTTGATGCTATCATTTTTATCCATAATAAAAATTACAAACACCGCAAAACAAGAAACGTTTCGTTCTAATGCGCGCAACATTATCACCCTTCACTAAACTAATTGAACGAATAATATGCCAATCGGCCTCATGCAAAATGCCTAGACTGGCTCCCGTTCCTATGTTCTGTCATTATTTATATTCCCCTGTCATCCAGTTATATACTAAGGCACATCAATTTTTCTGATTTTAACTTTGCTTAGCTCTCAGAACATAGATTGTTCGACATATATAAGAAAATGAAACTGAGAACTGTAATAAAGATATATGTAAAACTATTATTAAAAGTAATTAAAATTAGGACCATCTAGCTGACCGCTAGGCTAACCCATTTCTTATCCTGGATTTTATCTGCTGACTGATCAGTACATTCCATGATAGTTCACCTCACCACAGGAATCATAAATTTGCACAACTGATATCGCGAATCGAATTACAAATTTATGTACCGGTCGATTGAACATGTTACACGTTGAAAGTAATTACTAACAGAAATCAATCATATATAATTTTTATTTATTTGATTTTGCCAACAAATATGTTACATAAACAGTAATCTCAACAGGTATAATAGACTATTTTGCAATTTCCAGATTTTGGAATTTCAATAGTGTGTGTCTATTGGTATATTGCCTCATAAA
This sequence comes from Corbicula japonica, assembly GCA_038501625.1. Taxonomy (NCBI): domain Eukaryota; kingdom Metazoa; phylum Mollusca; class Bivalvia; order Venerida; family Cyrenidae; genus Corbicula; species Corbicula japonica. The sequence continues at coordinate 772,495 of JAZAYU010000044.1, read as the reverse complement.
GAAGATTCGAAGTTATCGAGCGCTTGTTGAAAAAATAGAACTGTAAAATGTTCATGGTATTGCATTAAACGATTTTTTCAGCATAACTGTTATCATCATGTTTTCTTTCAATAAATTGCATTTACCTTTTAAATTTGAATCTATACACTACTCTATACACGGCGTGAAGTTGGCAGCTTAGCGGCTTTAATTTGACGGCCTAGTGGGCTGAACTCAGCGGCCTAGCGGCCTCTTGTCCAGTTTGGCAGGCCGCAAGAGTACCAACTTCGCGCTGTAATGCCTACAGGCTGCAAGACCGCTAACTTCACGCCGCTAGGTCGATTGGCTGCTAGGCCTCCAAATTACGCCGCTTTTTCGCCAATCATCAAGGCCGCCAACTTCACGACGCTATGTAGACTAGTCCGCTAGTCCGACAACTTCACGCCAACTTCACGCCACAATGCCGCAACTGTATGCCGCTAGGCCGCTAATTTCACGCCGCTATTTCAAATTCATTTTTCATTACGAAAAATTATTTTAATAACCAACAAAAATCGTTTCGAACTTCAGATGTATTAATTATCAATTTGTCATACTTGACTAAAGATCACTGAAGAATATAATATACTGAAAGGATAAAGAAACGCAGGGTAACATTTGTTCCGATATATTAAGAACGCGTTCTCCAAATAAAGTGAAACTTTGTGTATTGAGTTATTAGGTCATGATACACCTTAACATGTGTCGAAAGTGAATAAAACTTGTCTCCACTGCCTCAGTGTAAACCGTCGTGGAGCATGAGCTTTCGAACCTGCCAATCCAATTGTTACCCTGCGTTTCTTTATCCTTTCAGTATATAATAATAACATAATTTTCGCGTTTTCTGCACTAAAACAAGAACAGAGGCTTTAAAATAATAATTTAAATATTATATTTTGTTTAGAAGCCTCGGCGAATTAAACAGAAATTCATATACCGTAACAATGAATTGGATACGGCCCTTAGAGCATTTTTAGTATATGACATATCTCTGTTACACCTTTTTACCTATACATTTGAATGTTTAGTTTGCTAGTTGTGAGTTATTTCTTTGATCGGGTTTGTCAAAAATGTATACGTTCATGAAGCTACATTAATAAATGCAAGTTGGCCTGCTTGCAATCTAATACTCTGGTGGGATTGAATGTTTCCCAGAGACCAGAGACATTTATGGTCATTTAACTGTTATCGCCGATCGCCGGTACTGATAACCTGAACTTCCCCTTGATGCTTGATGTTAAACATGTTTGTGTATAAAGCCGTGATTTGCTTTAAACCAGTTGTCATCTTCACGCAGCTTTAGATCATGGAATATTTAACATGTGTCTGTCATATGTTATCTTATCACCACTTGGCTTGTATAAACAGTTTAATATTATGTCCCAGGCATTTTGCATTTGGGAACATTTTCGATTTTAACTTTAGTTGAAGTAAAGTTTTGTTTCGATACTTTAATATTCACTGAAAAAAAAAGATTTCATAATATCATTTTATTATTTTCACAATTATTATTTATGCAATAATATGGTGTAAACTAAATTAAAAAAAAACGGAAAAATTAAGACAGGTGTTAATGTTCACAACGGTTGCTCGGGGAGACTTTACGGCCGCCACACTGTACTGTGAAGTGTAATTAAAATAAAGCCTGCTTCAGACAAGCAATCAAAACCGCAGGGTGCGCCGCCTCGTAACTCTAAGCACGTTACCTAATAAGCTAGCTCGGATAAGTTCCGAAAGGCTGCACGGATTACCCTGATAAACGTGTTTGTTGTCAAAATATAGTTTTAAGTGT
>JAZAYU010000044.1:0-84544 GCA_038501625.1 Corbicula japonica | reverse complement strand
GGCCTCTTCCCAATCCAAAAATATAGTATTTTTTCCCAATTCTGGCAAAAACTCTTCCCAAAATGCTAGGCAAGATGTCCAAAAATGGTTATAACTCCTGGGAGGAGTGTTTGAAAATTGAAGTCTGGAAAATAAAGTGTATAATAAATTAGAATAAGTTTAAAATACCTATTATTATTCAATTTCATCAAGTAGAATCCATCTTTCAATTAATGTTGTTTTCCCAAAATAAACAATTATTGCGCATAAATTTCCCAATTTGAAAGGCCAGGGCCTCTTCCCAATTTTCTGAAGAAAAGCCCTGAACACAAAAACAAAGCAACAAATATTTTTGTTGAAAACCTGGTTAACTAGTTCGTAGGTTTGTGATTTTCTATGTATTTCAGAATATTCGAATTCTGCAGGATGTTTGACATCAAGAAAACAGTAGGATTGTTTAAAGTACAAGTAAAGTGCTTCACACACTTTAAACAACCATACTGTTTTTATCCCTTTATTAAAACCTGGATTCAATCCATTATAATGTGAAAGTCTGTATTTCGTGTGATTTGTAATTTCTGAATGGATCTGCTAAATCAATGGATTCACAGTAAAGTGAATTTTAAGAAAGTTAGGGGCTGTTTAAAACGAGAGCCAGTTGGAAATGACTGCAAGCTCGACTATAAAAATAGTCGGACATAAAGCACATTTATAATTGGGCTTTATTTAAACCGGGGAGTGAGGAGTTTATTACACCCCCAACACACACACATGAACAAACGTTATTTGATCCAAGTTAAGAAATCAATAAATTTCAATAATTTATTCTATAAGGGTTTTAATAATGTGTTTTAATTTTGTGTAATGGAAGTTGATTTCAGTGTTACCCTACGTTACCCCAAAATGTTGGCGTAAAATGACCCCTATCTACCAGCCAAGACTTCCTAAATGTAAAACAAGTTTTGTATCGGATACAAGAGAAATCAGTTACTAGATTAGCATATGGAAAGGCGAATACATTATATGAGAAGATGTTTAAAACATGAGTTTTCCAGACCCACTGTTGACTTTTTCAGCAAATTTCGTTGATTTCACTGATTGATGATTGAGAAAGCCATACAAATGTAGAGGAAATGGACTAGTGAAAATTATAGCTGATTCCTATGAGATCATCTCTCCCTAGGTTGTTTACTCTGAAAATATTAATAAAAAACAACAATTTTCTCACACAAGTCAACAAAATACTCATCCTGAATTCTGGGATCGGACACGACTTTGCCGTTTTTGGCAAGGTAACGATTGAGCATGATGAGCACAGTACAGTACAGTACAGTAAAGTATATAGTAAAGAATATAGTATGATATGGTAAGTGGTATGGTATTTGGTGTGGTGTCGTGCCGTGCCCTGCCGTACCATACAGTACAGTACAGTTTGGTGTGGTGTTGTGTGGTATGGTAAGTATTGTTCAAAGTATTATATGGTATAGCATCACCAAGACACCATGGATCCTACGCCCCCTCCTAACCCCCTCCCACAATCTCAACACTTTTTACCAAAGTATGTTAAGTTCATCTGTATTAAACCTTTTCTATAGCATTAAATAAGAAAGGAATTAGCATGCAAACTTTAACAACAATTTCTAAGTCTTAATTTATAATTTATAAGTAAATAGGGCAAAAAATAAATACAAAAAGCTAGATAGAGTTATGGGCCTCTTGACATCAACATGATGTTCTATAAAATAAAGGTGTACAAAGTTTCTAAGATGTAGTTTTAATAGTATGAAAGTAATGAGCTTTTACCAGCAAGCATGTAAACTTTGATTTCTAAGTTGAAAAGGGGCCAGAATATTTATCAAAATGGAAGTTAGAGTTATCATTCTTGGCTTACACACTAGGGATGATTATTAACGAGTGTTTAAAGTTTTAAAGCTGTAGTGTAAGAGGTATGGAAGTTATGAGTTTGTACACTAGCTTGCATGCAAACTTTAACCTGAAATTCTAAGTCGAAAGAGCCATAATTTAATCAAATCAAAGAAAGAGTTATGGTTCTTGGCATACATACTCAGGGTCATGATGGTAAACAGGTGTCTTAAGTTTCAAAGCTAGTACAAGAAGTATGAAAGTAATAAGCTTGCACGAGAAAAAATTTAACCATAAATTCGAACGAAATGGGATAGTTATCGTTCTTGGCCTACAGCCACCGGTAATGATGATGAACAAGTGTTGAAAAGTTCAAAGCTGTAGTATTAGTAGTATGGAAGTTAAGAGTTTGTACACTAGCTTGCATGCAAACTTAAACCTGAAATTCTAAGTCGAAAAAGGGCCATAATTTGATAAAAATGAATGTAAGAGTTATGGTTCTTGGCATACACACACCGGATATGATGATGAACACTTGTTTGAAAGTTTCAAGCTGTAGTTCTAAAGCACTTATTTCACCCCCCCCCCACCCCCTGCGTAGTGGCAGGGGGATATAGGACTGGTCTTCATCCGTCTGTCTGTCCTTCTGTTCATATGGGCACATTTCGTGTCCAGTCTATAACTTTTCAACCCCTAGAAAGAATTTCATAAAACTTTTTTTCCTACAAAGACGATGTGCAGAACCCATGTTCCAATGTGGCTGGCTCAAAGTCAAGGTCACGCGTGGTGTTCGAGGATTTGAACCATGTATTTCGTGTCTAGTTCATATCTTCTGAATCCCTAGAATGAATATCATAAAACTTTAGTGAAATGTTCAGGCCATCAAGATGATGTGCAGAACCTATGTTAAAACCTGGCTGGCTCAAGGTCAAGGCCACCTGTGGTGTTTGAAGACTTGAACAATGTATTTTGTCCTTCCATTTGTGCTAATTTTGTTTGGTCCATAACTATTATTTCATGTCTGGTTCATATTTTCTGAACCCCTGGAATGAATATCATGAAACTTTTGTCATGTGTTCAGCCCATGAAGACGATGTGCAGAACCCATGTTCCATTCTGACCACCTCAACGTCAAGGTCATCGGTGGTGTTGGAAGATTTGAACTATGCATTTTGTTTCCAGTTCATATCTTTTGAACCCCTGGAATACCAAATATCAATGAAACTTTGACCAAATGTTCAATCCCTCAACATGAAGTACAGAACCCATGTTTCAACCTGCCGGCTCAAGGTCAAGGCCACCTGAGGTGTTTGAACAATGTAGGTTGTCCTTTAATTTGTGCAAATTTCGTTTGGTCAGTAACTACTCAACCGCTAAAAGGAATTTCATGAAACTTAAGTCAAATGTTTAGCCCATGAAGACTATGGCCAGCACGAGGTCAAGGTCGGCCAGCACGAGGTCAAGGTCACCAGTAGTGTTTGAAAGTCTGAACCATGCATTTCATGTCCGGTTTAAATCTTTTGAATAAATTAATATTCTTGTAATTTATTAAATAATATTCTTGTAATTTATTTAATATATGTCAATAAAGCTTCAAAAAAACTTATTCTGTCACATATGGGTAGCACTTGATCGATTTTGAACACTGTAAAGACTGTACAAACATATGGAGCAACCAGTTTGGGCTTTTTATGAACTTAATTTTCTTCACTATTTTTTCACTCAACTTGCCTTTTCTTTTTAAATAGGCCAAATGACAACACCTAAGCAGCCAGATGACTGATTTCAAAAATCCTTTCAGTTTCTCATTCATGTCCAGTGTGCCCAAAAAATATGGAGTAACCACTTACCAGTTTGGACTTTTAATTAACTTTAGACCTGCCTATGGCATGTACAACACTATTTTTTACGTACTTTTTAGCGGCTTTCCTCTTCCTTCTTTTGCCAGGTTCGATTTCTCCATCGCTCTCATCCTTCATCTGTTCTTTCTCTTTCTGTCGTTCACGACTCTCTTTCACAACTAGAGCAGGACATGACTTTAGATGCATGGCTTTCCAGCGCAGGATCAGGTTATCCCTCAAACAATGCTCACAGGTGTATGTCAGATGCTGTAAACATTCCAACAAAATGTATGTCAGATGCTGTAAACATTCCAACAAAATGTATGTCAGATGCTGTAAACATTCCAACAAAATGTATGTCAGATGCTGTAAACATTCAAACAAAATGATACGTTCGCAGGGAGAGATGTCAGATGCTATAGTATGGTATGGTATGGTATGGTATGGTATGGTATGGTATGGTTACGGTATGGTATGGTATGGTATGGTATGGTTACGGTATGGTATGGTTACGGTATGGTATGGTATGGTATGGTATGGTATGGTATGGTATGGTATGGTATGGTATGGTATATCCCCCACCCACCCCACAACAACTCAACACTTTCAACCAAGGTGTGTTAAGTTCATCTGTATTAAACCTATATTATAGCATTACATAAGTAAAACACTAACATGAAAACTTTAACCATAATTTCTAAGTCTTAATTTATATTTTCAAAGTGTAAAAGGGCAAAAGCTAATTTAAAAAAGCAAGGATGAGTTATGGGCCTTTGAACATCAACCTGATGAAGGATGAAATAAAGGTGTACAAAGTTTCAAAGCTGTAGTTTTAATAGTATGAAAGATATGAGCTTTAACCAACTTGCATGCGAACTTTAACCTTAATTTCTAAGTCATAAAAGGGCCATAATTTGTACAGAATGGAAGTTAAGAGTTATGGTTCTTGGCTAACACACTCAGGATATGATGATAATCAAGTGTTTAAAGTTTTAAAGCTGTAGTGTAAGTAGTATGGAAGTTATGTGTTTGTACTCTAGCTTGCACACAAACTTTAACCTGATATCCTAAGTCGAAAAAGGGCTATAATTTGATCAAAATCAATGAAAGAGTTATTGTTCTTGGCATACATAGTCAGAGTCATGATGGTGAACAAGTGTCTTAAGTTTCAAAGCTACAGTACAAGAAGTAAAAAAGTAACTAGCTTGCACACAAACTTAGACCTGAAATTCTAAGTTGAAAAAGTGCCATAAAATGATCAAAATCAAAGAAAGAGTTATAGTTCTTGGCAAACATAGTCAGGGTCATGATGGTGAACAAGTGTCTTAAGTTTCAAAGCTATAGTATAAGAAGTATGAAAGTAACTAGCATGCACACAAACTTTAACCTGAAATTCTAAGTCGAAAAAGGGCCATAATTTGAACAAAATTGAAGTTAGAGTTATGGTTCTTGGTTAACACACTCGGGATATGATGATGAACAAGTGTTAAAAGTTTCAAAGCTGTAGTGTAAGTTGTATTGAAGTTATGAGTTTTTACAGTAGCTTGCACGCAAACTTTAACATGAAATTCTAAGTCAAAATAGGGCCATAATTTGAACAAAATGAATGTTAAAGTTATGGTTCTTGGCATACACACTTGGGACATGATGATGGACAAGTGTGCCAAGTTTCAAAGCTGTAGCTTTCGTAGTTTTTAAGATATAGGTAGGTTGCATGCAAACTTTAACCAAAGCAGGACGTTGACACCAACGCCAGAGTGAGTAGAATAGCTCGATATATTAGTCGAATACTAGTAGTTGAGCTAAAAACAACCAATTTTATTCACAGAGTTGTCATTAAGAGCCAGCCACTGGCCAAATTGATCTAAAACAATCAAGACATGGGCCAGCTCAAACCTTGAAAATAAAATAAACAAAATAAAACTGAGACGATGATGTTATTATGTTTATTTTGATTTGTAAACTAATTTGTGATTGGTTGCCTAGTTTCAATTATGCATTACTCTGTAAGATAATGTAACGGCCCTGTGATAGAAATGGTGACTTGGCTGTTTCATGACTTTGCATAGGATATTCTTTTTTCAAATGGATTATATTTCATGAATCACAGAGCGAATGTATGCATCTATGCTATTCCAGTTTCGATTTTACCGAAATTTGACTTTGTTGTCAATGTTGATTTTCATCTTATGGAAGCAATGACAAGGTAGTCTAACAAAGATTCTTTGTTATCCTCAATAAAGCGATATCAATGAGTGGCTATTTTTCAGTGATCAGCAGCAGAAGTAAGTTATATTTTATAAACCGGAAGAAGCGTAATAAACCTAGGGTGGTATGTACACCTAAATCATACCCTTGTTTGTAATTCTGTATCACCAACTCCAAATGAACTACGCAACCAATCTGATTCTGATGTTTCATGAGTCCGCAACTACTCAGATGCCAGGATTTTGCAGCTATATTTTTCAAATTCTCCTGAACTTCCCTAGAAAACTCGTGCCTCTGCCGCTCCTTACTTAGGAGTCTTCAATTTCATTTGAGCCTCCTCAACTAATCCTTAATGACAACTATGTTACTTGCTGTTTTGTTTCGAAGCTGTTCTGATGGAAATTAGTGAAGTTATCTTAATGCAATTCTTTAAGTTTTTGTCAACATGACAGTTCTAACCCTTGCATTTTCCTGTATACATTTCACCAATTTAGTACTTTTCGGTTTTGCTTTTTATGCGTAGCATGTTTCTGCAAGACAGAATTTGATTCAGTCAGACAGATTTTCACATCTTGTCTGACCAGATATCTGACACTTTTTTAACTTTTGGGAAGTCTGGTGGCTGCCCGAGGTAACCCAAATTTTAATTAACTAACCTCTCTCCCACACCACTCCAGATGATTAGGATAGTATGTCGCAAAATTGATTTGCTTGTCGCACTTAGGACAGTTGAGAAATCCCTTCAGCTTGATGACCTGAGACAAGGCTCTCGAAGTGGACTCCCCTTCAGGGTGCTCCTTGGACCACTGAAACACCAAATCTACAATGTCGAAAGTCCACATATGCTATATATACCTAGCTGGAGTTTTATTGCTAGTATTCAAAGGAAATAATGTTGCTAAATTCATATGTACATTTCTTTAATTTTTAAAATTGATATATGTAAACTTCTCCACTGTTATAATTGCTTTCACTTTAGTATAAGACATTAAATACAAAGTAGGAGTCCTATACTCGTAACTTTGGAGAAGCTAATTTCCAGTTCAAGTATTTACAGATTATCACATGTATATATATCTATGAACTGGCTCTAGTATTATACGTCTGGCTACATCATCACAACCTGGCTTTATACGTCTGGCTACATCATCACAACCTGGCTTTATACGTCTGGCTACATCATCACAACCAGGCTTTATACATCTGGCTACATCATCACAACCAGGCTGCATCTTTTAGATATTGTACTCATCACAACAAGTGAATTTCCATCAATTATGTAAAAAATGGCAATGAAAAATAAGTTTTTGCATAAAGTGTCAGAATTAAATACGCACCAGACAGAAACACAAAATAGGATAAATAAATCTACTTTGTTTACTTACTTTTCACAAATTTAGTTATTAAGTACGAAAATTGATGCCTCACCGCGAGAGATGCAAATGAGGCCGATTTACTGTATGTCGAACGTGAAAACAAAATAATCGCCATCCCGCTAGAATAAAAACAAATAAAACGTAAAGGAAAAATGAGAATTACGAAATACCATACCTTTTTCACTTCGAACAGATATTTTTCACCTTTTTATGCTACCAGTATATCTTTTCGGTATCCTTCAATATGTATGTAATTGAAAAAATAGTCATGTGACCGACTGAATATTAATTAACGTTTATTCGCTCCGAAGTAATGTTGATCCCAATTATTTGAACATTCTAGTAACACCCTATCGCTTGAAGCCTTTGCATTTAATATATGACAGTGCGAAAGTATTATCTTTCTTTATAAATGAAGAAAATAATATGGACTGTTACTTACAGTATAAAATGGGCATAACTTGAAAAATTTCGTTTAAGTATCATAATACATGATCAACAATAATACTGATTATAAAATGAGTGAAATCTCATTGGATGTGGCAATCAATTCCAACCGATGATCAATTATAATTTGCAACCTATTTCCCAATACTACCAGGGGCTAAATTAATTAACTGCCCTTGCCTCTTCTACACCCACACAAACCCACAAATAATATACAGGTATGCAATGTAGATATTAGGACTCTCATGCTTTTCATTTTAGTTATTTTTAACAAGAGATATTACATTCATAGGGGTGTTTTGCAGAAAGTAACTGATTGAAGTCAGCAGTGTAGACCCTGACCACACTGCATCGGCCAATCTGGGATTATCTAATTTTAACAGCGTACAAGTATTCCAATACATTCTATGTATAACTTACCAAAAGCTGATGTTTAACAGCATAATGTTTCCGGATATCTGGAAAGCCTTTAGCTTCAAAGTCACAGTGATTACACTTGACACATTTACCCTGAAAAAAGATCATTTACAGCCACTTCTTTAAAAACTCAAGAGAACACCATTTTACTGAAAATCATGGCATTTCATTCCCATAAAATTAAATACATATGAAGTTCATAATTCTTTTGGAAATGTATTTATCTCTGTATATAATCAACTATAGCAATACATACACATGTACATGTACTTTAACCCTTTCCGGTACAGACACACCTTTATTGCTAGGGCGAACAGTTTAGATCCAGATCAGCCGGCACATCCATCCGTCTGATCAGGATCTAAACTGTTCGCCATTTGATTCATTAGGTTATTTCTTACCAAAATGCGACCAGTGCAGATCCTGATCAGACGGCATGGATGTGCCGGCTGATCTGGATCTACACTGGTCGCACATGCGTAAAAATGCGTATCTCTACAGGAAAGGGTTAAACATGCAAGGACTGTATTCATTCATTGAGAGTATGAAAACATTTGGTTTGCTTAACGATTTACTCCAGGAGATAGGGCCTTTACCAATTTGTGCAGATTCAGATCAGCTGCCACATATATAGGTACCATATGATTAGGACCTACACTGTTCCTTTTCAGATTCAGTAGGTTATTTCTGATCAGATAGCACAAATAAAAGGCATATCCATGGTGCTAAGTGTTAAAGTGTGTAAATCTCAAATGCCTTTATTCTGACTTCAACAATCCACAGCGATGAACAAAACCACTTTATATCTTCACTCATAGATCAGCATATACTTATTTCAGGTATGAGTTGTTTGGTATATTGTCCATGAATTTCAGAGTCCTTATGCAAATGGTTTTTCTTTTGTTTTAGCATGTGCTTAGTAATTAGGCCATGAATTAGACCTAACTGAGCTTGCAAACATTAGTACACCTTTAAATAAATACATTTCTTCACTCAAATCTAGGTGGCAATGAGCATTTTCCCCAAAATTCAATTTTGAAATTTTAGCCAGATTTCGCCAATTATGTTAGTAAACCTCTCTGTTTGAACAGTTATCTAACAAAATCAAGTTTCACTTTTCCACAAGAACTACAGACCACCTCTTGGACAGGACAAGTGTTCTTAATAGTGGGGTGGTGTTAAAGGGAACATGGATGTAGTGGTTGTATTATCAGGGTTATCTTCATTTTGGGGTGGTCTTGAGGTGTGGTTTTACTGTACTATTCTGCTATCAGCACCGTAAAGTAGCCAGAAACGCTCAGGGGAGTTTGCCCATACCCAGGTATGTGCTCCCCAGAGACAGGATAGGTTATACCCAGGTATGTGCTCCCCAGAGACAGGACAGGTCATACCCAGGTATGTGCTTCCCAGAGACAGGATAGGTTAAACCCAGGTATGTGCTCCCCAGAGACAGGATAGGTTGTTAAACCTCAAAATCATCATCATTCCACTTGAAAAAAATCAGTTTTACCTTGCCTGAGCTGCTTATGTCACTGCATAAACTGTCATCTGAAAACATAACCCAATTAGACATAATACAATTACAATTGAATAGTAAGGAACCTGTTCTTTTCCCTAAGGTGACAATCTACTACAGTGTACAGTTGTCAGATACTCATCAGTGTTCTCAATATTCTTGATATTATAAATTAGTAGGTTATTTGTTTAAAGTATTGGACTGCCATCTAAGCAGCCGAGCTGAGAAAGTGGCAAGAAGGAAAAGTGGGTGCAGGCTGCCTCCCCAGAAATTTTGTTTTAATGGTGAAAAATGGAGCATTGTTTTAACGGTGCAAAATGGAGCATTTTGGTGCATTTGTTAAGCTTTTTGAATTATTATACTTTATTTCAGAATAAAATCAAATAGTGCAGTTTCAAATCTATCCAATTCTTTACATTTCTCATTGTATTATCAGATATAAATTTTCGAGGTCTGCTGGGGTCTACATCGATCCCTCAAGTTCTTTCAAATATATAATTATTTCTTTTTTTGCTTCTTATATTGAACAAATTAACTTTTTTGTAAAATGCAGGAATTCATTTTCAGAAAAACATTTTCTCGACCAACTTACTATGTGGGTGGGTGGGGAATGGCCTGCTTAGATATCGATGGGTCTTTTCAATTAGTTAAATATCATTGCAGTTAACCCCCTGCATAATATTATAATTGTTCAATAATGAAGTTTACATTATTATCTTTTGTCCAAAAATCTGACAGTTTTCTTTGATACAAGATCAGTTTTTATTTTCTTCTTGGTTGGCATATAAGATAAAATTACATGCAAGTACATGTATCGGGACCAAGGCAAGCCTAACATCTATTTATAGATTATATTTATTATTCACAGAAACAACCATGTACATGTAATAATGGTTGGCAAGTTTGCAAAATTGTAGAGAAAAAACGATGCTCGGCATCATTCATTAACAATACGTATGATTTGCATCATTTATACTTTTTGCATAATGGCATCATTCTGGAGAACACTGATTACTTATTAAGACCCAACTGGTACTTGCCATGGGGTATACCAAATGATAATTTTTAACTAAACCATTGTTAACAGGTATCCGTCATTTAATAATGCATAACACCTATATGTACTGTAGAATCTGGGTCTAAAACACTTGCTTTTTGGGGGATAATTGCCTCCAAATGGCAATGTTGACTATAAACGTTATAAAACGCATTTGAAGAAAAAAATGTAAATTACAGACATATAAGAGCCATCTATAGTCGTCACTGAAAATTATCAATATCTCCCAACGGCAAAATGCAGTTCAATGAAACTTGCCTCAAATAAATGTTATTTATGTACCTTTATTTTAGTGATTTTGATAATTTTCTTTTTCATAGAACAGTGCCATGACGGTCCTTAATCACGTTGTAAGTTAGCATTCCTTACCGGTATCACTGCATTCCACAGTTCTATCAGCTTTCTTTGCTCTTCCTTTCTTCTTTCCAGGTTTCTTACTGTTAGATAAACCAGACTTATTTAAATCTTCATCTGTTGCTTCTTCATCATCATCACATAGTGTGGAATAATTTACATCTTTTTTGGGCCTTCCTCCTTTTCTTGACGTAGAGGATGTATTTAAACTAACATCATCAATATCTAAATCACTTAGAGCTGAATAATTGACCTCTTTTCTGGCTCTCCCCCTTTTACTAGATCCCTTGACCACGTTTAAATGTTCACCTTCTGTACATTCACTTACTTCAATCTCCAAATCTTCTAAAGATTCAAAATCAACTTGTTTTCTTTTCCTAGCACCCTTACGGGTGGTATGTGGTAAATCTGAGTTACCCTCATTAACGTCTTTATTTACTGATTTTCTGGATCCTCTACCACTCTTAGACCCAGACTTTTCACCTACACTGTCATCAACAAAGCTACTACTGTCATTGCTTTGATCTTTATTTGTCAATCCTTTTTTCAATCCTTTACTAGTATTAGGTGTTTTAAACAAAGCTGAATCATCTCTACACTCAATGTCTGTTTCAACATTAATTCCTTCATTCTGAGATACTTTCTCTGCTTTAGAAAATCCATTTACCTCATAATCAAGGCCTTGTTCAGAAGATGCAGGTTTAGTTTTAGGGATATTAAGAACTTCCTTGTTTCTTACAAAAGTTCTTTGCACTAAATTTTCTGTTCCATTTCCTTTTAGAATCACTCTGTCTTTCTTTTCAATATATTTTGTCTTTCTCTTACTTTCCACTGCTTGCCTCAGTCTTTCTGTCTCGCTGACATCTGCAACAATTCTTAGATCTGAATCATTGCAATCTCCTGTTTGGAATTCATCAATAGAACCTTCACCAATATCGCCTTTGTCATCACTGACATCATGAGTACTTTGATCAACACTTGCATCTTCTTCAGTCCGAAGAATCTTTTTTGATTTTGGAGTTTTTCCTCTCTTGCCTTTGGACTTATCTGTGCTAGATCCTTTATCTATCAAATCTGTCTTTTTTGAAGAAGAGTCTCGTCTACGTCTACCCCTCTTCTGACAAAGTTCTGATTTTTCGGGACTTTCTGTTGGGATGTCAAGAAGGGAAGTTTGCTCTGCCTGCAGCTGCTGTAGTGGATCAATGCTTTCAACGGCAACTGCACAAGTTTGCTCTGCCTGCAGCTGCTGTAGTGGATCAATGCTTTGAACAGCAACTGCACAATCATCCTGAGCCACTGATGATCCAGAGATCTGAAAACAAATAAGTGCTTGTCAAACCCTCGACTTCATTGATATGGCTTTATTCTCTTGTTGACCAGTGTAAATTCAGATAAGCTTATAAGTATCATTCAAGGAAAACTTACTTCCTACTTTCACTTTCTACTTTCACTTTGAACCAGGAAGTAAGATTTCCTTGAATTTCTTGAAACCCCTAACATTATTTTGACGAATTGGCACTAAACATTGTAGACCAGCATATGCTTATTTCAGGTATGAGTTGCTTTGGTATATTGTCCATGAATTTCAGAGTTCTCATGCAAACGGTTTTTCTTTTGTTTTAGTATGTGCTTGGTAATTAGAACATGAATTAGACTAAATTGATCTTGCAAACATTAACTACGTCCTTAGCTAAATACATTTCTTTACTAAAATCTAGGTGGCAATAAGTATTTCCCCCAAAATTCATTTTTGAAATTTTAGCCACTTTTTGCCATTTGCATTGTTTGCGACCTCTTAATGAATAAACTGGTAAACATCATATGTAGCTGAAGACAGGTAGAAATATTGGATTTTGACACTTGAAATTTTCACTTTGCTACTAAAATTTTTGTTTCAAATTTTATCACTGAACAACCAGTGAATGAATTGTTCAGGAAAGATTGAATTTTAAGATGGTATAAAGCTTGTGTCAAAATCTGGTTGAAAACTGTAGAAAATCAAAGGTTAAAAACAGATTTTGAAAGAAAAAAAAAATCCCCAGGGCTGGGCCCCTGGTCAATTTAACAACATGATTTTAATCATTTGTGTAGAAATCATCAATATCAATATTCATACCAAATTTCATGACAATCGGACAAAAAATGTAACCTCTATTGCTTTAACAAAATTTACCTTAGGGTTAGGTAAAAATGCCCATAACTCCACCAAAAATAATCCGATCAGAAATTCCTTAGGAAATGCACAACTAGGCTTGGTGAAAAACACTCCTGTGAAGTTTCAATGAAATCCCTCAAGCGGTTACGGAGAAGAAGCGAGGACAAGATTTTGCTAAAAAGGGCCATAACTCAGCTTAAAATAATCCGAGCAGAAATTCCTGACTATATGACTGGTTGCCATTTCAGCCAATCAGATGCTTGAGATTTGAGACTGGTTTCCATGCTCAGTTTTATAACCTTGGGCACTGGTTAATTGAATCAAGGATCCTGACAAATAAACTATTCAAATAACCAAATTTAACTGTGTAAGTGTTAATTGCTGCTGCTGCTGTTGCTGCTGCTGCTGTAAATGACTGATTTGAATATCAGTAGTGTTTAACATAAACATGCCTGTGTTCTTCAAAGCTTAGGGTTAGGGTTAGGTAAAAAGGCTCATAACTCTGCCAATAATCCGATAAGAAATTCCTTAGGATATGCACAACTAGGCTTGGTGACAAACATACCTGTGAAGTTTCAATGAAATCCCTCAAGCGGTTACAGAGAAGAAGCGAGGACAAGATTTTGCTAAAAAGGGCCATAACTCAGCTTAAAATAATCCGAGCAGAAATTCCTGACTACATGACTGGTTGCCATTTCAGCCAATCAGATGCTTGAGATTTGAGACTGGTTTCCATGCTCAGTTTTATAACCTTGGGCACTGGTTAATTGAATCAAGGATCCTGACAAATAAACTATTCAAATAACCAAATTTAACTGTGTAAGTGTTAATTGCTGCTGCTGCTGTTGCTGCTGCTGCTGCTGCTGTAAATGACTGATTTGAATATCAGTAGTGTTTAACATAAACATGCCTGTGTTCTTCAAAGCGGCTCGCAAGTCGTCACGAATCACTTCTCCCTAAATTTTAAGCCTAGACAGAGCCCTGGTAAAGTATTGAATAGTATAGAGTATAGAATAGAATAGTAGAGTATGGTATGGTATGGTATGGTATGGTATGGTATATAGTTCAGTACAGGACAGGACAGTTTAATAAAGTAATACTAAAGTAAAGTGTAGTACAGAATAGTACACTCACCGGCATTTCTAATTACACACTTTTTATAGACGAAAATAACTATCAAAATATTTGACTTTTTCTAAAATCTGAAAAAAGTAATTGGATTAAGTTTTAACAGCGAATTATTATAGCACTGACATTCTTAAACTAATTGCACAATAGAATAGTTCTGTGAAAGCATTTGTAGCGTAAATGACCGTCGCCGAATATGACGTCATGTGCATCGCGTTACGTCATTTTCGTACACTCAACATGGTATTCAATCATCGTAATATCAACGTTATGCCGTAGTTATTCTAATTAAAACAATTTAAGGGCAGTAAAATGAAGGTAAAGAATTGTAACTTACCTGTCTTACTGACGTGCCAGCTTGGAGCATTCCAACGGCACGCGCTCTCTCTACCAAAGTCATACGCGCCATTTTTTTGTGAGTTTTTATACCGGCCTTTTTATCTCTGGCTAGAATTCTAATGATTTTGGCTAAATTCAAACTTGCCTAACATTTTGTACATGTGTGCACGAGGAAAATGCTGATTTCAAATTTTCGTCTCGCATGAATGAACTCGAATGGGGATTTTCGTGTAACGTGCTACGATTAGACATCAACTCCAGGTACAACTCCCGTTATAACCAATTACCATAAACACCATGTTTTGATAGTTATTTTCGTCTATAAAAAGTGTGTAATTAGAAATGCCGGTGAGTGTATATTCAACAGTGTAGTATAGTAAAGTCTACCATGCAGTATAGTGTAGTATGGTATTTTTTATAGTATAATATAGTATGGTATGTTTTAGTACTGCTTTGAAAAAAGAGAATTTCTGTGATAGTGCAAAGTTCCAAGTTCTAAAAACAAAACTTAATCAACTTGTACCTTAGACAACTGGAAATCTTCCCAATTTCTAGGTTTTCGTTGCCTCTTGGAGTAAGTTTTACTGTCTGTAGGTTGTTCTTTTACAACAGGAGACACACCAACATCCTCATCCTGCTGCTTCTTGTGATGGCTTCCTTTCTTCCCTGCTTTAGGTGTTGACGTCTGCATGCTTCTATCCTATTTATACATGTTGTATCAAATTAACATCAAAAGCACAGAATATTATGTGTGAAGCAAAATACCGTATAATGGTTTTTTTCGCGAGCATAATATTTTCGCTATTTTCGCGACATACGTGAATTCGCTAAAATTAAAAACACCAAAAATTCCCAACAACATTCGCGTTAATTTCTGTTAGCGCACTTTTCGCTAAAATTACAACCGCGAAATTTAAAATTACGACAAAATCGCGAAAATTTTCGATCGCGAAAATAACCCATTATACGGTACATTGAAACATGAAATGGTTTTAACCCTTAACTCCAGAGATATAACTTCCAACTCATTGGTGAAAATTGTAGATCCAGATCTGTCAAAACCAGACTTCGCAAAAGGCCGAAAAATTTGCTGGTCATTCGGTCCTATAAGCAATCAAATTTTTCCAGAGATTTAGACACAAGTTTAGTTAGCCGAGGATAAATTGATAATCATGCATACTTTTCTTCCGTTACTTTTCTAGCTTCCTCCATAACTTTTCTCCATAACCCAAAATTATCTTACAGCTTCTGACCATATTACTTGACGGCTTCCGTGATAATAGCGAGGCAGCCAATTGATAACAACAATTTCATTAGCACTTGAAGCAATCAAGTTTTAGAAGAAAATGTTGCTTGGGTCACTGGAAAGAAAGACCGACAACATGCGACAGTTTACTGGACCAGAGCCAAATCACTCGGACATGTTCAATGGACTAACGCCTTTCGCGAAGTCTTTCGAAAAGTCTGCACCACATCCTTGCCATCTGATCAGAATCTACACTGTTTACTTTAAATTCATTAGGTTACCAAGAAGTAGCAACCCAAGATAAGCCAATAATTCCACTAGAATATGTGGCAAAACAATGGGTGGTTGCCTTTGACATCGGTTTTCTCTAAATTAGTTAAAAATAAATTTGCAACATCCTACATATTTTAAAAGCATATAAAATTATCTTTAAAATGGTATATGAAGCATTAAAATCAATGAACAAATAATAACTTTATTTATTAATATTTGTGAAAATATTGACAATTTTCAATGCGCCGCTTCGGGTCGTAATCGTGGATGCGTACTTTAGGGGGTGGTTGTCTTTGTTACCATGAAGAAGCTAACATTCTAGATACAGATCAGATGGCAAGAATGTGATGGCTGATCAGGATTATTACCATAGTCATCCATGTGATAAAATTTATGTTTAATTCCTTTAATTCCAAATTTTGCACATAAGAAAGTCACAAATCATGTTTCTACTTCATTTTCTTGATATAGGTTGATGAGGAAATAAATCATTAACGCTTCATTACACAATGAAGTTTAAAGTTGTTTAAATTATCCGGTATCACAATGGGAAAAATCTTAGTGACACCTTGTGTATATAATATGTTCCTAATCATCACCCACATCATATGTGGTAAGGTCCATAACTCCAACAAATCGATCTCAAAAAGAACCAGAAAAGGTTGGAAAAGTACTGTAGACTGCAAAATTTCAGTTTCAGATGTTTTTATGTCCGAGATAGATTGTAAAACTATTATAATCTTTGGCCAATATCACTATTTTAATGAATTTATGCAAACGCCTGAGCCATTTACAACATAAATTTTTTTATTGCTGAATAGACAAGTTGTTCTGTAGTGGCAGGGGAGTTAATTCCCAACAAAATTATAATTGGGCTAAAATTTTGTACAAAATCTTGTTTTATTTCAGTGCAGATGAACATTTTACTTCAGATTCATTAAATGAATCATACGCGAGCATAAATTAGGATAACTAGTATTTAAATTTATAGAAAAACTTAATTATCTGCCGACCTATTTCATACTGACTTTCGTTTTGTACAATTTTGATATATCCTGCGAAATGCAATGCTGAAATTTCTTTGAATAACTGGTTATCGCGTAAACAGTTTCAAATCGCTTATTTATTAACAGGGCTTTTTTCGCTGCCTGGGGAAGGGGCCCATGCCCTATAATTTGGGGAAAATAGTGTGATTTCTTCTCTATAGGGGTATGAAAAAAATCTTATGTAAAGTTACTTTTTGGGGAAAACTGCATAATGTTAACAATTTTTTTGAGGGGAAGGCGCCTATACGGCCCTTGCTATACAAGGAAAAAAAGCCCCGATTAATTACATCAAGTCTTAATTAACAAAGAAAATATGATGTTTTGCAGTAAACTTCAACACAAATTATCTGCGGCAACTTCGATTGCAAGAGTAAGTGTTTGAACTGGTAGTGTTCTAAGAGCTGCAAATTGACTTTTACTCAGACCAAATGTGGATTGGGAAAACTGCAGACAGATCTCATCCCTTGTGGGATTTTAACCCGCAGTCTCCAAATCTGGTGTCCACACTCAAACCTAGCACAACTATTTGTGCGCGACAAGGACTTTTCTATATATGCGATGTTCGTCCTTCACGCACAACCCTGTTACTATTCAAATACTTCAAATCAATGCGGAACATTTTCTTCTATGTCTTAATAGGGATGGGTATCGTTAGATTTTAACCGATTCCGATACCTACTCGATTATTTTTAACCAATTCCGATTCTTACAGATTCCGATACCAATTACTATACACACATAAACAGTAAAGGATCATAGTAGATCTACACAGGGTAGGGTAAGTTGGTAACAAGCGTTACATTTCTTAGTAATTGTCAACCATTGATTGACTATAATTGAAAACAACTACTCTTATACAGTTTTCTTTCCTTTTAATGATTGTCAAGTAAACTAGTAGTCAAACCTCTTAAACATTTTTTTTTCAAGAGAATAACTATATCAACCTTGGTTGGGTCAAGTCTTGAGCGTTCTGCAGTGACTGTGTCTCCAGCAGTGGTGAAGACACGTTCACTGGGAACGCTGCTGGACTGTACGCAGAGATATTTAGATGCCAAAGGTTAC
Organism: Corbicula japonica; assembly: GCA_038501625.1. Lineage (NCBI taxonomy): Eukaryota > Metazoa > Mollusca > Bivalvia > Venerida > Cyrenidae > Corbicula > Corbicula japonica. Next base: position 66,237 of record JAZAYU010000044.1, on the reverse strand, counting down.
CTTGCATGGTTTTATCTCATTGGCTTTTACCCGGTCTTTGTGGACGGTTATTAAATGTTTCATGAGGTTTGAAGTAGTCCCTCCTTTGGCTTTAATAACATTCTGACAAAAATTACACTGTCCTTCACCGTTTAAATCGTTAAATACTGCAAAGCTATGGCAGTTTTTACCCGATTACCCGGCATTTTTGTTTAGGATGATCGGATGATGTAGGCCTACAATTTATTGCCCAGAGGGATGAGCATATTCACTCATTACCTCGGAGCCGATTTTACACAAACCGGTCTCCGCTTTGCTTCGGCAGTAAGCAATGGGCTACCGAAATGACCGACAATCAATTATCGCCTAGAGGGTTAGGCATAATTGCTCAATAACCCACACATTTTGCAAGGAGTAAAACCGAAAGTATCATTTTAAAATTATAAGTTTTCAGCATGTTTTTACCATTTCCATGCGAGTTAAAAGCTTTTAAAATTGTTAGGCAAATAAGATTATGTAGGAATCGTTTAAAAGAACCGGTTCCATAAAAATGAAACGATTCCGAGTATACGATAACTCAAGGAACCGGGACTAACCGGTTCCCAAGTACAGGTGCTCATCCCTATATGTCTATATGCCAGCGATCGAAATTTGAGTCGCAACTTTTGGCGGCTCCATAAAGCATCTTAAACCATATGTATCTTTTAAAAAATTACATACCTGAAAATCCCCATTCAAGTTGAATCAATATATGCAATCCTTTATAAATAAAGGTTTCGTTTTTTATGCAAAACTCTTAAACCTCCACCCATGTCAGCAGTTTTTATGTTACTCCGCCATAAGTTTATCTGACTGTGTAGTGTATCGATTTATAAAAGGGACGTTTTCATTGTTTAGCACATTAAAATCTACATTTAAAAGGCATAAACAATAGTGAGTTTAAATGTGTAATTTGTGGAATATTTTTTATTTGATTGATACTTTAGAGAATATTTATGTTTATATAACAACAAATGAACTTAGCAGTGCTGAAATTTTCAAGTTGCAGTGAAAAAATGGGAATTTAAAGCAGTGATTTTCACCACAGTTTTGATCGTAACTGCTCGAGTCGAGACGTAACGGACAGACAACTGTAAAAAGTCAGTATGATAATGGGTCTGTGCTTGCAGTCAAATTATTGAGACTACACTCAACCCCTACATTAGACTACTGTTATTCCACTTGATTCTGATTTATCAAAAAATGAAGTAAAGTAGATTAAAGTATACTTTACCACCGTTTTATGGTTACAGGTGGAATATAATCATAAATGAGCTTATTGTAAGAAAATTACACACACAACGAATAAATACAAATCATTTCTGGTCATGATTGTGCAAATTTCGCTTGCGTCATTTGGGACGAATTTCACCAGCCTCAAGAGTTATTGCCCGCTCATAAGAAAAGATGAGCGGTAAAAAACGAATAACAAAGTTTTTATGTCCAACTAAAGAAAAACTTACAGATAAACGAGGAGGAAGGTGCTGTGCGTGGGAATCGAACTCGCGCTACTTAGTAGTGGTATCGTCTGATATCTTACGAATAAGCCACAATTTATATCGTTGTCTTCTGGGTACATAGACTCATACTCAGTCGTGATCGGTAAATAAACGTGTCTTTTGAAGTAGAGACATGCGCAGTAAAGCAGTCAAGACGTTTCATCCCATGAACATTTCAGTCCCTCAGTCATTTTAAAAATCAAAGTCATTTCACCACCTCTAAGATTTCAACCCCTTATATATATCCTAAGACATTTAACCCCTATAAAAGACGTTTCAGCGCATAATAAATGAAAACATTTCAGCTCCTACACATTTCAGTTCAGAATCAACCGCGCCAATTAGAAGTCAATCGATGGTGATGCTTTTATGATAAACATCATTATCTCCATTTTAGCTAAGAAGGATTTAGGAAACGACGGCAAGAATACTAACCCTAACACAATAGGACTTTCTATAGTTGACAGTCTTTTAATAGGGTTTATAATATCGCATTGTAAACAAAATATGAAATATGCATATCGGGAATGGCCACATCCAGCATACACAGCCTCCCCACACAGCCAAAAAGTAGAGATGAAAAGAGAGCATGGTATTACAATAATCAGTTTCAAAATGTAAAGGCATGTAACCGTACTACTACTATTATTATTATTAAAACCCTGTTTAACATATTAACTCCCTTTTTGGCCTTTCGACAATAGGCTTATAACGTGTTTCCCAGCCTACGGCAAGAATGCTTACAGACACATTTGACCCATGAAATTTGGCCAAGGAGTTTGACTCGTCCATGAGCATCAATCCTCCACGTTTGAGAGATATCTCAGCTTTGAGCACATAGATATGCATGTACGTATGGATGTTTGCTATGTAAACAGCACCAACTTTGACCCTAGATATCAGGAAAAGTGTCTTGCAGTAACCGGAAATAAATAGCGGGTCGTGTTCCTTGGATGGTTCGCGACCGAAAAGCATGCTTTGCTCGAGCTACTGCAAGTAAATGGAGCTTAGATCAGCTGGTTTTCAATGGCACTTTTTGGGCTTTCGACAATAGGCTTATAACGTGTTTCCTACGGCTAAAATGATTACAGACACCTTTGACCCATGAAATTTGGCCAAGGAGTGTGACTCGTCCATGAGCATCAATCCTCCACGTTTGAGAGATATCTCAGCTTTGAGCACATAGATATGCATGTATGGATGTTTGCTATGTAAACGTTTTAATGACGTTTGCTGCAGCACCAACTTTGGCCCTAGATATAAGGAAAAGTGTCTTGCAGTAACCGGAAATAAATAGCGGGTCGTGTTCCTTGGATGGTTCGCGACCTAAAAACATGCTTTGCTCGAGCTACTGCAATTAAATGGAGCATACATCAGCTGATTTTCAATGGTCCTTTTTTGGCTTTAGCCAATAGGCTTATAACGTGCTAATAACAAATTATTTTTAAAAATATTTGCGGTAGCAGTGATAATAATCAAAACAACAACAACGAGGACGACGAAAAAGACGACGAGAACAACATCAGCAACCAGCACACCACATCAATAACAAGATAATAATATAATAACAAGACAATAATGAGATAATAAGATAATAATAATAGCAACAAGAATACTTCTACTACGACTACTAAGTAGGTACCACTACATGTATACTGTACATATTTTATTCCTTCATAATGAAGAAATGACACAACATTTTTTTCTCCTTTTTTTGTTCAAAATAACAGGTAGAAAAGTGGCTTCTTCAATTTTTGACGAGTATTCATTCTGAACCTTTCAAAGCTTACAAGATATTGGCAATGCCACAACTGGAGTTCAGCTCCTGTGTCCTATTCCCATACATAGATACTCGCATATCAATTCTAAGCAAGGCAGCATGATAATTTGCAACTCTCCAGTGTGTCTAGGCTGATTGAATCTCTTCGCTGGCATATATTGGATTAAAAGTATCTTTCATGAGTGTGAGGTGAAGATGGAGAAATCTGTCACCGAGGGTAAACTGTTTTTGAGGGAACAAGGCTCTTTCCAGTTCCAGCAAAAACAGGTCAACCTCGGTGACAGATTATTCTATCTTTACTGAATGTCCCATGCAAGATACCCTTTCTTGCATACATGTTATTGTTCATAACATTTGTGTTTATTTATACTGTTATATAATATAATTCTTATGTTTCTATATGCTGAAATTTTCATGTTAACGTGACTGATTTAACATTTCCCTAGAAAACAGATAATATTTTCTTTCCCCGGTAAAAACATTTCTTTGTACAAATTTTCATTTTTTTTATTTCAAAAATAAAAACTGAAACCAAAAAATCCAATTAATTTTTTTGCGGGGGGGGGGGGGGGGGGGTAAGGGTGGAATCATTTTGTTGAAATTTAATTATTATTCTTTGTTTTGGCAATCTGTTGGTTTAACAGAGAAATAAGGTAGCTTTCTAACTAGATTCCATAAATAATATAAATCACTATATAAAATGAGTGTCGACTCGACTTGTGCCCAAGATCATAAAACTAAACCTGGAGATCAGTCTCAAATCTCAAGCATCTGATTGGCTGAAATGGCGACAAGTCGCCATTTCAGCCAATCAGATCCTTGAGATTTGAGACTGATCTCAAAACTTAGTTTTATGATCTTGGGCCCAGGTGTCGGTCCTGATGAAATTATTGATGTGATAAGCTTCTGGCCCCTGAGCTAGCTTTGATGTTTACAGTTCCGCCTTCTGTAAGCCGGAAGCGCTCATTGGTCAAAGACCACCAAACCCGGGCCGCAGTTCGGTCCTGTATAAGATCGCCGTTTCCAGTCGGTCGGCACAACTGTTCTGATTGTTCTAGTTAAAAGACATATTTAACTGGAAAAAAGGATCTTATTTTTTTATTCTTCAATTTAGAATCCCCATTGAAATGAGTGTTGTGCAGTCAAGGCATAATAATTGGATTAATTTTAAGAAAACAATTAAAAAAATTAAAAGGACATTTAATAAATATTTCCAAGACACAACAATTCTTTTCACATGCTCTCTTGACATAGGGAAGAAACTAAAATAGCATATATTGTAAATCAATACAACTGATGACAAAATAAAGCTGTGAATGAGCATATTCTAACCTATGAACATTCAGCAGCTATGAATACTATTAACGGTGAATATAATAAAATAATATAATAAGTTTTAACATCCGAGGAGCATCTAGTAATGAGTTACTTTAACAATGTTGGAAAAGTTTAATTCAAAAATGGGAAAGAACAAAGTATTAATAACATCTACATTGACAGTGATTATTTTTATGTCTATACGATTCATTCGCTATGATCATTTTAATCATATATCTCAAAATCACTCTGTGCGTGGCTGGAAAATAGCGAACAATTCATCTACTCTAAACGTTTACGATCTGCGAATAATTGTGCTTGTCTACAATAGGAATTTGTCATTAATGAGGCTTTTAAATTCTTTAAACGAGGCATACTATGAAAATGATGCTATTAAACTGGAAGTTTGGATTGACAGGTCAAAAACTGGTACAATAAGCAAAGATACAGTTCAGGCGGCCCGTGGATTTGTGTTTATGTTTGGTGACTATCAGGTCATTGCTAGAGACAAACATGCAGGTATCTGTGGACAATGGTCTACGTCGTGGAAACCACATTTGAACAGTTCTGAGATTGCTGTGATTCTTGAAGACGATTTGACTGTTTCACCACATTTCTACAAATACTTGAAAATGGTACACAAGAAATACGACGGTCTTCGTTACGTCAATGGCTATGCGTTACAGGGTAGCTCAATAAAACATGGTCTTCGTCCCAGCCCTGGACTGCTTGAAGGGCCAAAAGATGCACCGGTATACCTGTATCCGGTTGTTGGGTCTTGGGGATTCTCGCCAAACACAAGGAACTGGATACGTTTTATAAACTGGTTTAACTTTTCTTGTGCAAAATCGCCTATAGATCCGAAGATACCAAATAGTATAATATACAAGTGGTACACGGCGTTCAAAAGAAGTCACACGGCTGACACAATGTGGACAATATGGCACGCATACTTCGCCTTCATCAACCACGAGTATACCTTATATAGCAATTTTAAAGGTAAGATTGAAACACGGAATCAAACAATATGTTAATATTAATCTAGTTTGTATAAGATATATATGCACGATGGCACTGAACATCATTTAAGAACTATTTATTTTTGCGTCCAAATTCTAAAAATTTCAATCCTGGCTTAAGTGTGAGAAATTCAGCTTTCAAATTCATTAAAAGATATATTGAAATCAGACAACGTGTTGCAAGACTAAAAGTCTATACAACAACATGTAACAGCCGTTATAACACATGCAGTCGTCAGCGAAAATAAGAGACGCAGAAAGAAAACATATGATTTAAATCCTCATATTTGAAATTTCTTTTAAGACACAATTTATTATGACAGCATCATATTACACATGTTGACATTTAAAATTAAAGAATGTATTGTGTTATTAAGATTTTGTGTGTGGGTAAGAGAACGCGCGTAATTTATCGGAAGGTTATCCAAGTACTCCAAGTACTCCAGAACCAATGTTACTTCTCATATCGTTCTCGAATGGAACATTATTCGAGTACTCCATAACCAATTTTACTTCTTAAAGAGTTCTCGATTGGAACATTATTCGAGTACTCCATAACCAATATTACTTCTTAAAGACTTATCGATCGGAAGATTATTCGAGTACTCAAGTACCAATTTTAATTCTCATAGAGTTCCCGATCGGAAGATAATCCGAGTTTCAAGTACCACTTACTACTGATTGCCATACCTAATGACTACCCGGTACACACTCACGGAAAGTTCTTATTGATTACTATTTGTCCGTAATTTTTCATAACAAAGACATTGACTTTACTCTTTATTTTTTATCAATAGCCAACAAAAGTCTCCAATTAAAGCTTAAATCCTATAATAATTAAGTTTAAAACTGTTTGGCGACGGTTATCCGAATTGTTTGCGTTCCAAAATTTCAAAAATTCAGTCAGGACTTAAGTGTGAGAAACTCAGCTTTCAACTTCATTAAAATTATATTGAAATCAGATAACGTGTTGCTAGACCATAAAATATATTTAACAGCACGTAACAGCTGTAACAGTCGTCAGTGCAAATAAGAGACACAGAAATAAAACACATGATTTAAATCCTCATATTTGAACTTTTAAAAAAAGAAACACGAGTTATTATTGTCAAGGTGATATTACACATGGGAACCTACTTTAATTAATGTGTATTAAGATTAGATTTAAAAATTCTTCATACCATCTTAAATTTGAAAATAAGTCAACGTTCTTAGAAAAACGTTACCCAAGAAGAATCTTTGCGTTCCAATCAGATATAGACACATTCGAAAAATACAGCCTCAAATGACAGAGAGAGAGGGAGCGCGATCGAGAAAGAGGGAGAGAGAGAGAGAGAGAGAGAGAGAGAGAGAGAGAGAGAGAGAGAGGGGGGGGAACTTAGATTGTTTATTTTTAAATTATTCAAAATACACATCTATTTATCACGAATAAAATTACACAAGCTTTTATCGGAATATGTCTAACACATTCTTACAAAATATCATCACAATACGACATAACGTAAAAGAGCTACAAACGATCAAATTCATGCGGTAACCGTTACCCGGCGCACGTCAAATTATATCCCTAAACATCAACGACGGGCGCAATGTTATCAAAGCGGTGTGTGTTCAAAGTTTTTTAAAATAGATTCCGTCACAGGAATGCGATTCCGGTGAACCATCTGATCAAACATAACAGTGATTCATTGCTGGTCGAATTCTCGTTACTGGTTATGTGGCAAGCAAGAATTTGGTCGTGTTCTCGCTCGAACAACCAAATACAATATCCGCCGCTCCTTATCACGGTCCTTTGGCAACGGACGTGTGCATGTACAAATATTTATTAACAACTTATGATTGTTATAATTATACAACAAGTTTTCTCATTGTACATAGATTAAGCGTCCGTAGCAGTCTACTGAGTGTTATTAAAATGACAAACATATTTGTTCGTATCTGGAAATTTATATAACGTTTTAATGATACAAATATATCAAATAAATACAACAAAACATATATTGACAATCTCAGTCGTTAATACAATAACTTTGACAATATAATTTGTTCGTCAGTATCCAATGCATGTTTCCGTATCCAGAATACAATAACTAGGAAAAGGCCCCAATGGTTAGACTTCTTTCAGCTTCAATCGTCTCGCGACTTGACGTCACCGCCTTCATGCCGTAATATGGATTTCCATTACTTCCCACGAACAGGCTCAATCAAACCGAGCCTGCAATATTTTCACATTTGTCGTGTTCCGTGGCTTTCAAAGTTCCCGTTTCATAATTTCTTCATTAAAGGTATATTTCACGACTCTACTGGCAAATATATAGCCACTGATGCCACTTAAAATCTAGAGTTCGGGTTATGGATCTTTTCCTTTCCTTGCCTTTTCCTTTCAATCATTTTTTAAATTAGCTTTTCTGGAGATGTTTTTCCAAGATCGTGACAAAACTTAATAATACCGCGTATTTCCAGGCTATCTGACGACGACATTTCTGACGTTTTCACGTTCTTGATAGCTCGTTGAATTTTGATTGTTTTCAAAACGCAAAATCCGAATGAAATAAAATTTGGATATGACATACATATTATATTGCGTTTTGACGTTTCAAAGTTTGACTCTTTTTCCACCAGTAGTTTTGTGTATATTGACAGGTATGTGCTTATAAAGTACAATTGCAATGATGTGCGCCGCATATGTGTTACCATGGCAGGGCTGGAAAATGTTTGTTGACAATGAATAGTCCCGGACTATTTACCAGGACAAAAGTGACTTCTCTGAAATTTTGCGTCGTTTCAAATTAACCAATACAACGAGTGAAACACATAAAAATGTTCTTGGGTAAATTCAATTCTGACACTGTACATCTAGAAAACGGGTATATATAACAAAAACTGTTTTCTCATAATACATCAAGTTGACATAGGAATAGCTACATTTTTTGGCACTTGGTTATTTTACACCACTTAAAACAGCTATGATGGTTCTGCTTAGTTCAATTTTCATCTTGCCCTTGCAATATCTGCTGTTACATTAGAGCTATCAGTTATTCTCTGATTTTCTAGTTATTTCCAGCATGTTTTGAATGACCCCTGATATGTCTTGTACCCTTATCACTTCCTAACCAGAAGGCAATAGGACGATCTGCATTAAAGTTTTCAAGGAATAGACCATGATGTTTGATAGTCATCAACATTCTCAGACTGTCATCTGAAAGACTGTTCCTGAGTTCAGTTTTTATTAGTTTCATCTGGGAAAAAACCCTTTCACATTCAGCTTTCGAGGAACTGATAACTAACTTAAGTTCAATAAGTTTTCTACTTTTTGGGGGGATGGGGATGTTTGCCTTTTCAAAAGGGACTTGTATATTAGACTGGGAGTATTCTCAGTTTGAGATAGATCTCTCAAGTACACTTTAACATTTGACTGAAGGTGCGTGTCCTTAGTAAAGACTGCCTCCATGTGTGTCAAGAGTTGTTTGATTTCCTGAGTCCCATATCTCACAAGCAAAGCTCGGTCCTGAGGGATAGATCTGTACTCCAGTGCTCTTCGTTGAAATTGGAGAATCTGGAAACAGAATACGCATGCTGACACATATTTTAAAAATGTAAGAACACATCATTATAATATTAATAAGGTCACAAAAAGGTAATTGGTCTTTGTCTAGTGAGTGTTAATGTATCCTTTAAGGTGGATGGACACGTTGCTTACTCAGTTTTGACGTCAGAAATTAAATATTGTCCAAATCTACATACTATGAAATTGAAATATTATTAATATAATTAATACGTTCTTATTAGTTTTACGCAAAATAACACGAAGACACAATTTTTTTTATTTTATATTTCAATATTAACATATGGCAATAGCAAAAATAACGTAGTACATAACAAGTACATAGTATGTCTCAATTCAAAGATTTACTTAAATCATAATTATACGTGTTGCGGTGCATGTTCAAGGCAAATTTCGTATCATTTTGGCGTAAACTACATAGTTTAATCTCTACGTTTAGGGGAAAATGGAGGAAATCAGGGTGCCTTCATAGATGACGTTGTTTTTCAATAACCGTCGTCGACAATTGGAATTATTTGCATTTTTCAATAAAGCTATCCTAATACATTAGTCTGGCCAAATTTCATAAGACTTGGACAATATTTAAGTTTTGACGTCAAAACTGGGTGAGCTACGTGTCCATCCACCTTAAAATAGGCTTCTGATTCTTAAAACATGTTTCCTTTCGGTATGTACTGATACACAGACAGATCATCAACTGCTTAACATCAGTCTTAGACTTATGATGTGTTAATACATTTGAATTTATTCCAGTTATTATCTTTTGTCAATATAATGAAACAAGCAACGCGCTTTTGAAATCAATTAAACCTATACATACGAGAATATAATTTATTGTAAACGTGTTTCAAATAAAGATGCAATTACAAAAGTCATACTTAGATACAAAGAACAACAATTTTAGCTATCTTGTTCTATGAATATCCTTTTATTATATGCAGTTTAGCAAGATAGAACAAAAATAATGATTTTTAGGGCTGATAATCCTTGTTAAAAGGAGCCGAAAGAGAAAAAAATGTATTTTTTAGCAACACCATTCATACAGAAAGACATAAAGTCATATCCAGGGAGAAAGAACTACTATGTTAGCTATCAAGATATCTTGATCAATGAATATGATGTAATTAATATATGCAACTTTAAGCAAGATATTTGAAGAAAGACAGGTGTGAACATGTTTGTTAAAAATGGCGGAAAAGTGATGGTCGTTGATTTTAACCAACACCTATCATACAGAAATGCAAATATTCATACCCATGGATAAAGAACTACCATTTTACCTATCTTGATACATAAAGTATTTTAAACATCCTTCAATTATATGCAAACTTGAACAAGACATGACCAGATAAAATGATTTTAGTGGTGAACATGTTTGATAAAAATTGCCAAGAATGCAAAATTTATTTAGTGTGAACATGTTTCAAAATGAATTAAGATGCAATAGCAAAAAACTACGTTATTTTGGATCATCCCTCGTATACCTCGTCTATACTGGCATATTTGCCATTTTATTTTGATGACAAACAATAACAAATATTCTGCCATTTTAACGCTTTTTTATTACATCATTATCAGACTCCTGTTTATATGAGAAATTGCTGTTTTGAATTTAGGCAATAAAAATGGAAGTTTGAACAAATTAAAAAAAAACATGCAGCCAGGCGATTCGAACCCGCAGCTGTCGCAATGAGAGTCCGAAGCTCTACCACTGTACCATGGCCGATCTTAGAAGCTTAAATCTTAACTTTTATAGTATGATTGATTCATATTATACAGCGAGGAATTTATGGTTTGATAAACTGTGAAATATGGAATCTAAATGTGTATTTCACGAATAATAATTGGCAAAAACATTTTTCTATGATCCAAGTGACCCAAACAACAAAGCCCAGATGGAATGCCACACTTATTATGAAGATATGCTATTTTGGAGTTGAACTTACGATTAAGAATATCATTCTCTGAATTACCTACCTTTAATACAAAAAATCATATCAAGTAAACCAAATAAGTGTGCACATTAGTTCGATTTTATTTTATTATATTCTTTTTCAAAATATTATTTACAAGTTTGCATTTTTGGAAAAGACCAAGAGAAGCCGTAAAATTGAATTATAGCTTTACAAACAAATTTTTTGATATAAAAGGTTTTATCATAATTTTCATTCCGTCCTTCTTCAAGAAGGCAGTTCCTTTCGGGGACAGATTTGAGTTCCTTTCGGGGAACAATTTCGGCTTGGCGCGTGTATGTGGTCGCACGGCTGAGCACATTTTCCTTCACATAGCCTCTAATTACTGTCTATTTTTCTATCAACTGTCATTTTATTTATCGCGAACCCCTTTTTGGCTGAATTTGTTGTCAACTTTCATAATTATCATGCATTCCCTTTTTTTCCAATATCTGGTCTGTTCAATAGCCCATTTCCTCTATCACATTGTTCTTTCTCTGTTTTTACACTCTTCTCTTGCCCGCCAACCCACGTAATCTCCTTTATTTCATTCCCTCTTGTAACTTCTTCACTCTTCTCTCTTTACCTAACCTTTTCTCTGACTCTCTTCTGTCTCTGCTCCCGTTCTATTCTTCTTCCGTCCCATCTTGTCCTCTTTTCTTCCTCATTCCCTATCTCTTCTTCCTCATTTCCTCCTTCTTCTCCCTTTCTCTTCTTTTTCTTCTCTCGCCTTCCCTCCCTTTCTCCTCTCCGTCATTCTTCTCCCTCCCTCTTTCCTTCCTCTGTTTCCCCTTCCTTTCTATTCTCTCTTCTTCCTCTCCCTCACTATTCTCCATCCTTTCCCTCCCTCTTTCTTCTCCCTCCTTTCTCTCCATCTCTCTTCTACCTCCTTCCTATCTTCACCCTCCTTCCCTCTCACTCCCTGTTTTCCTTTCTGTTATCCGTCCTTCACCCCTCTCTATTCTCTTTTCTTCCCTCTTTCTCTTTCCTTCCCCTCGGTCTATCTTCTCCCTCCTTCCTCTTCCTTCTGTTTTCTCTCTGTTCACCCTACTACCCCTCCTTCTCTCCCTTTTCTTTCTCCCTCGCCCTCGCTATTTTCCCTCCTTCCCTTTTCTCTGTTCTCCCGCCTCACCCCTTTCTCTCTTTTCCGTCATTCCGTCTCTTCTCCCTTTCTCTCTCCGGCTCTTTTCTTGCATTCCCTCTCTTATCCTTTCACTCTCTCTCTTCTCCCTCATTCCCCTCTCTCTATATTTTCCAACCTTTTCTATCTCTTCTTCATTCTCATTTCCTCTCTCTTCTCCCTCATTCCCCTCTCTCTCTCCTCCCTCATTCCCCTCTCTCTCCTCCATTCTTTCTCTGCTTTCCCTCCCTCTTTCGTCTCCCTCCTTCTCCTCCATCTTCTTTCTTCCTCTCTATCACTTCTCTCTCCTTCCTCTCCCTCACTCTTCTCGCTCCTTCTCCCTTTCCTTCTTCCTCATTATCCTCCCTCTCTATATTCTATATTTTCCATCCTTTCCCTCCCTTTTTCATCTGTTTTCTTCCCCCTCTCTCTTCTCCCTCCTCCCTCTTTTCCTTCTTTCCCCTCTTCTCCCTTCTTCATCATATCCCTCCTTTTCCTCTCTTCTACCGCCTTCTTCCTTCTTTTCCTCCCTCTCTATTCTCCATTCTTTCCCTCCCTTTTTCATCCGTTTTCTTCCTCCTCTCACTCCTTCCTCTTCTCCCTCCTCTCACTCCTTTTCCTCCCTCTCTCTTCTCCTTCCTTCACCTCTTTCTCTCATCTCCATCATATCCCTCCTTTTCCTGCCTCTCTCTTGTCCCTCCTTCCCCTACCTCTCTCTCTTCTCCCTACTTCCCCTCCCTCTTTAATTTTCCTCCTTCACCTCCCTTTCTTTAATTCTCACTCCCATTTGACTCTCTTTTCCCGATTCCCTCTTTCTCATGTCCCTCCATCTTGTTCCTTTCGCCTCATTTCCTCTTGCCTCTCCATTCCCTATCTTTCCATTTCTCCTGGGTTTCTCCTTCCCTTTCTCTTCCTTCCAATTGTCCCCTCTTCCCGTCACATCCCCTCTCTTGAATTAACTTCTCCTCCTTTCCCCTCCCTCTTTTATCTCTTCCCCTTTCACATATGGTCCCTTGACCAGCCCCTTTCTCTGTTGTATGATTTCTTAATTGACATTTAGAGAGAAAGAGAGAGAGGGAGAGGGAGAGGGAGAGAGAGAGAGACGGACGGACGGACGGACGGACGAACGAACGGACAGCCAGCCAGACAGACAGAGAGAGACGATATCAAACGTAAATAACATGACTAGTCAAAAATATATAACCTTAAAAAAGCAAACAACTCATCAGGACGCACAAACCTTACGAGGTTGGGCATATAAGAGTTCTGAGCTTAACAACGTTGGAAAATAGAATTTTTTTAGCAAACGCCAGCCCTCGATGAGTATATCCTGTATATCCTTACTAACCTTTTTTAAATGAAAATGGAGGTAAATTTTGAGAAAAAAAGTGCTAAAAAAACCGAAAAAATCTTATTTGGAACAACAAAAAGATTTTAAAGTAAACCAGCCATATTGGTTAAATGTGTACAACTCCCTCTTTTTGAATTAAATTGTTGTTCTTATTTTATTCAGGTCATCTCGGTTTAACAAAAAATTGGTTAGAACCAGGTCTTCACTACAAAAGAAAGGGAAAACCGTCAAATGAGTTACTCACTGTTTGGAACCTGACACTAGAAGATCTACCTGACCACCCCGTGCGCCTTGACCTGAATGGCAATGTGACTAAATAAATTACGGCAGAACCTTTTCTATGATGAGAAATTTTGTCAAGTTTGTAGGTGTTTGCAATCAAGAAACAACCAGCTCTGTGTATACAGGTGTTTATGAAAGTACTGCAAGTTCTTTTTGCAAGATACTTCCGGCTAGGTTATTATATATGCGAGAAGATGTGTGTCTTATCATCAAAGTTTGCATTACAGTGCGTTAAAATATAATAAAACTCAGCATAAAAACTTCAAATTCACAGTTCAGGGTCGACTAGATCAATGTCTCAGTTGTGGCTGTAATTCATTTGCCAATAAATTATACTTAAATTAGCTGAAAGTAGAGAAGTTCGCCGAAATTCCGTTAACAGTTAATCTGCAGTTTATATTTTAAAGTTTGATATTTGAAAACGCTTAATAATATTGATCTTTTATCTCCTGATACGTGACCAGGCATCCTAAGGGACTTGCACTATAAATAATGCAATTAAAATATTTAATTTAAGATGATAAACTTTATCATGTTTAATCAGCAGATATTACATACATTGTAATTTTAATATGTGTTTAATTTCTTGTTCAGTGTTCAGTTATTTGTTATATAATTTTTGGGTTTTGTCATGGATATATTGAATTATTAATAAATTACAAAATGCTATTTTATTGTTTTTTGTTTGCAAGTTTACCATAATTAGATTATTATTAAAATTTAGCAGTAAATAAAAGAGAACTTTAAACAAGTCATTATACATGATTTTATGGAAATATTGCATACTTGGTATATTCAGCATTTTATGTGAAGAAACAGATGTGCAAAATTGCACGAGCAGATGTTGTACAGGTTACTAACATTAAAGGTAACCGATATTCACGAGCACAACTTTCTTTAACCCTTTTCTTGATATATATGCATTTTAACGCATATGCGATCAGTGTAGATCCATATCAGCCGGCATATCCGTGCCGTCTGATCAGGATCTGCACTGGTCGCATTTTTGGTCAGAAATAACCTAATGAATCAAAAAGCGAACAGTTTAGATCCTGATCAGACGGCACGTATGTGCCGGTTGATCTGGATCTATACTGTTCGCCCTTGCAAAAAGGTGTATCTATACAGGAAAGGATTAAATTAAGTAAGAAGATTATAAATGTTACAAGATTGTAAGCAGAACCAGGGTGTGTTACCTCTGTTTTGTATTGGTTTGCTGGCGCGTAGCGCTCAGTACGCGTGTACGCGCTAAATCCACATGGTTCAAATCAGAATGCCCAGAATGCACAAGATTGTTCCATTGTAATAAACAAAATTCGGGTGAGGCGTGTCCCCGACCCCCCCCCCCCCCACCTCTCTACCCCCAACTGAATTACGTATCCACCTGAATAGACGGCTAGTAACGCCCCTGGTTTGAATAGAAAACAAAACTTTTTGCGACAATATTGCAGATAAAAAACCCATATCTTGAAAACTGTAGAAGAGATAATGCCATACTTTAACAAAAGAAATAGACTGAGCTATACCTGTATCAGAATATTCTACACTTGATGATAAAACTATAACTGCATAAGATTATTCTACACTTGATGATGAAACTATAACTGCATAAGATTATTCTACACTTGATGATAAAACTATAACTGCATAAGATTATTCTACACTTGATGATGAAACTATAACTGCATAAGATTATTCTACACTTGATGATGAAACTATAACTGCATAAGATTATTCTACACTTGATGATGAAACTATAACTGCATAAGATTATTCTACACTTGATGATGAAACTATAACTGCATAAGATTATTCTACAATTGATGATAAAACTATAACTGCATAAGATTATTCTACACTTGATGATAAAACTATAACTGCATAAGATTATTCTACACTTGATGATGAAACTATAACTGCATAAGATTATTCTACACTTGATGATGAAACTATAACTGCATAAGATTATTCTACACTTGATGATAAAACTATAGCTGCATAAGATTATTCTACACTTGATGATGAAACTATAACTGCATAAGATTATTCTACACTTGATGATGAAACTATAACTGCATAAGATTATTCTACACTTGATGATAAAACTATAACTGCATATGATTATTCTACACTTGATGATAAAACTATAACTGCATAAGATTATTCTACACTTGATGATGAAACTATAACTGCATAAGATTATTCTACACTTGATGATAAAACTATAACTGCATAAGATTATTCTACACTTGATGATGAAACTATAACTGCATAAGATTATTCTACACTTGATGATAAAACTATAACTGCATAAGATTATTCTACACTTGATGATAAAACTATAACTGCATTAAGATTATTCTACACTTGATGATAAAACTATAACTGCATAAGATTATTCTACACTTGATGATAAAACTATAACTGCATAAGATTATTCTACACTTGATGATGAAACTATAACTGCATAAGATTATTCTACACTTGATGATAAAACTATAACTGCATACGATTATTCTACACTTGATGATAAAACTATAACTGCATAAGATTATTCTACACTTGATGATAAAACTATGACTGCATAAGATTATTCTACACTTGATGATGAAACTATGACTGCGTCAGAATATTCTACACTTGATGATGAAACTATGACTTATCAGAATATTCTACACTTGATCATGAAACTATAACTGCATAAGATTATTCTACACTTGATGATGAAACTATAACTTATCAGAATATTCTACACTTGATATTGAAACTATAACTTATCAGAATATTCTGCACTTGATGATGAAACTATAACTTATCAGAATATTCTGCACTTGATGATGAAACTATAACTTATCAGAATATTCTACACTTGATGATGAAACTATAACTTATCAGAATATTCTGCACTTGATGATGAAACTATAACTTATCAGAATATTCTGCACTTGATAATGAAACTATAACATCAGAATATTCTGCACTTGATGATGAAACTATAACTTATCAGAATATTCTGCACTTGATGATGAAACTATAACTTATCAGAATATTCTGCACTTGATGATGAAACTATAACTTATCAGAATATTCTACACTTGATGATGAAACTATAACTTATCAGAATATTCTGCACTTGATGATGAAACTATAACTTATCAGAATATTCTGCACTTGATAATGAAACTATAACATCAGAATATTCTGCACTTGATGATGAAACTATAACTTATCAGAATATTCTGCACTTGATGATGAAACTATAACTTATCAGAATATTCTGCACTTGATGATGAAACTATTACTTATCAGAATATTCTGCACTTGATGATGAAACTATAACTTATCAGAATATTCTGCACTTGATGATGAAACTATAACTTATCAGAATATTCTGCACTTGATGATGAAACTATAACTTATCAGAATATTCTGCACTTGATGATGAAACTGTAACTTATCAGAATATTCTGCACTTGATGATGAAACTATAACTTATCAGAATATTCTGCACTTGATGATGAAACTATAACTTATCAGAATATTCTGCACTTGATGATGAAACTATAACTTATGAGCATATTCTGCACTTGATGATGAAACTATAACTTATCAGAATATTCTGCACTTGATGATGAAACTATAATTTATCAGAATATTCTGCACTTGATGATGAAACTATAACTTATCAGAATATTCTGCACTTGATGATGAAACTATAACTTATCAGAATATTCTGCACTTGATGATGAACTATAACTTATCAGAATATTCTGCACTTGATGATGAAACTATAACTTATCAGAATATTCTGCACATGATGATGAAACTATAACTTATCAGAATATTCTGCACTTGATGATGAAACTATAACTTATCAGAATATTCTGCACTTGATGATGAAACTATAACTTATCAGAATATTCTACACTTGATGATGAAACTATGACTGCGTCAGAATATTCTACACTTGATGATGAAACTACAACTGTAGCAGAACATTCTACATTTGATGATGAACTACAACTGTAGCAGAACATTCTTCACTTGATGATTAAACTTTGACTGCGTCATTATATTCTAGACTTGATGATGAAACTATGACTGCGTAAGAATATTCTACACTTGATGATAAAACTATGACTGCGTAACGATATTCTACACTTGATGATGAAACTATGACTGCGTAACAATATTCTACACTTGATGATGAAACTATGACTGCGTAACAATATTCTACACTTGATGATGAAACTATGACTGTATCAGAGAATATTCTACACTTGATGATGAAACTATGACTGTATCAGAAAATATTCTACACTTGATGATGAAACTATGTTTCAACTCTTGAAAGCTCTACACTAAGCAATCTGAATTACTTTTTTATCACTTCAAAGATCCCCTTTCATCTCATATCATTACGCCAGCGTTGTTTGAGCCGTGTGATGTAGTGACCGGAAAAAGCTTTCAATTCACTTATTAAAAGTAGTTCATCTTTAGCTTTATGTCATCCGTGATATAGCTTGGGAAATATACACGGATTTTATTTATTTCACAAGCAAATAATTGAACTAAAAACCTGGTTTCATGAGGATAAAACAATATTGACAATTTTAATGATCCAGTTTTATGGTATAGTGTCCGGGCGAGCTAAAGCATCAAAGGCTATTCAGTTATATCTTGGGTGAGCGGCTTAGTAAGAAAACTGAGAATGTCTTGCCGACTGGACAATTATTAGTATGATGCAAGTGCCGTTCATCAGTGCGCTTCCATTTATCGACGGACTTGTCTGTAAATTACCGATCCTATTTATAAGTCGACCGGTCAGTCTGACTAATACTATACGTACCTATAGACTTAAACATAAATTGACAGTGGTCATCTAGTGTTTACGTATATCGTACTGAATAAATCTGTACCTAAACCATCTCCGGGAATGTGTTACAGAAATAAAACAGAATTCATTTCTAGATATATAAGAGGATAAACAAAATGTAAGTTTTGTTCATTTCTGAATTTCAACTTTTAAAAATTAATACTCTACAAAATATGTTATTCCTAAACACGATTATTTATTAAGTTAAATGTTATTCAGCCATAAATATTTGGTATAATATTAAATTTTTCACTTTTCTTAATTGTTACACATAGATGGATAAAATCCCGGGAATATTACTTCAAAATTTTTATAAAGATTTTACATTTTATATTATACTGTCCGCAATGACTCGTGCTGTACACAATATTCACTGAACATTTTTAGCATAGAATTAGAAAAACAAACATTGGTTTTCCGATATAAAAATAAGTTACTGATATCAATAACTAGATTTTTATATCATATAATCGTTTCCTTTAAGAAATCTTACGATGGAAACCGAATAACCCAAATAACTAGTACATGTAATGTAAACATATCATGAACTAGATTTTTGATTATATCAGAAATCATACATTAAACGTTATACTAATTTTATCTAATTAACAAAAAAATGCAAAAAAGCATTTTCTACTTTGAATATGTTTAGTATTTCTTGTCTGTGCTGTAAAACAATGAGAAAAATGTAAAAATTTTCTATAAATAATCTTGCAAAAGGCTTTATGCCGAAACGTATAGAGTGTAAAAACAATGTTATGTTACTTTAAAAAGCTAAATAAATTTAAAGAAAGTTGGTCTATTCGATAGTTTTCTGTTCTTTATTTAGTGTACATGTTTTGTGGGAATACTGGAGGACAGTTTTAGTGATAAATTCGTTATGTAAACAATCTTACACTTCGCTAGACATTCTTTTGAAACCTTCGATGGTAAAATATGGTCATCTAATATAAGATCGAGATAAATTTTGCAAGG
Organism: Corbicula japonica; assembly: GCA_038501625.1. NCBI lineage: Eukaryota > Metazoa > Mollusca > Bivalvia > Venerida > Cyrenidae > Corbicula > Corbicula japonica. Next base: position 46,483 of record JAZAYU010000044.1, on the reverse strand, counting down.
TTATTTGTCAAACGGTTTATTGTAATGATTTATTGATTTGCAGAGGTTGATCGGTATAATTTTATAAAGTGACCATACAAAACATTATAATCAGTGTTCGAGTCACTTTGATCAAATAAATATTGCTGGACATTACATGGGTACACAATGTCAATGAAAGGGCAAATGACCAAAGAAACAAGGCTTGCCCAAACTAAGGTATTAAGTCGAAATCCGCTTCTAAATTCATTTTAAAAGTACAATGTACACACATTTTCAACCTTACAGAAAACTGAATAAACACGGTAGAGTAAACCTGAAAATACATAATACACGTTTTTCAACAATGACATTATTGAAGGTTACATGTATTATTAAAAATGAAAATTCAGCAGTAGTAGTTTTTTTCAATATGATTTCAGACTCAGTTAAGTCTGTAATCAAACAATTATCCACTGATGATGGTTATTTCGGAAATCTTCAATTTCAACGGTTCCAGTATAATTACAAGACCGAATTTATTTATATATCGTTTATCGCGACTTTTGTTCTTAAACTTTATAAGACACCTTTTAATAGTTGCAATTCTTCAACAAATCGGAAATAAACATTCGAAGATTAATCGGACTGTTTACTAGATATCGATTATTCGGAAAAAGACACTTTTATTTGAAAAATTACAGCAAGTGCGTTTTTTTTTCAAACTGCCCCAATTTGCATTTAGATCTTGTCCGCACTTTGAGACTTTGTGACGGCTGGTTTAGATATTTTATTGGACGTGAATTTATCGGTTTCATGTCTATCAACATTTTTTTATCTATATGACATTAGGTCCGTTGAGATCCTTTCCGCCCTCCCGTCTTTTAAACAGCTCAGCAAGAGTCTTTGTGACGACTGGGTTGATCGACTGAACCATGTGTACACCGTGTATTTATTGGTACTCTTCGCCGTGCTGGTCAGTAGTATGCAGTACGTTGGGGCTCCGATCTACTGCTGGGTACCAGCTGAATTCAAACACGACAACAACTTTTACAAGAATTACATCCATAACTACTGCTGGGTGAAGAACACGTATTACATCCCCTTCTTCGAAGCCTTACCGAGAAATGTTAACGAAAGAGAGGTAAGACAGTGTTGTTGATTTGCTAATAAAATATATGTTCATATGTAAAATGTTCCTTGAAAAAAAAAAATGGCTCGGTGATGCACATTGAATTCTCTTTATTTCAAATCTGGTGTTTACTTGGTTAGCTGTTTTGTACATGTTATGATTGTTTTTTCTTAATTCTTCCGAGTCTACCGATACAGTTAAGAAAAACATGTTACATAATGATAAAGACTGAGTGTGCAAATTTTAAAACATAAACATGTGTCAATACCTTTGTTTAAAACATAAACATGTGTCAATACCTTTGAGCCCCGCAGTCATAACCCCGAAAACTAATTCGTTGTTCACCTATATTCGAAGTATCATGCGATAAAATGGACTGAAGCTACTCGCAACATCCTTTGTCCATCTGTGCCCATAATGAAATGGGGCATGTCACGGGAAAAGGTACCTTCTGTCATTTTGGTGATATTTTAGTTTTTAATAAATTTAGAAAGAACTTACAACTATAAATCAATTTATTATAACTAAAATGTGATTTTGTTACACATTTTGACAATAAAATGGTATTTTTACCGCGAAATGCGTAATTAATAATGTCGTCTGCTCAAACTTATGACGTCTTTTCAAAGATTCACGTCAACTGTCCGAAGGTACCTTTTCCCTTGACGCACCCCAAATAAGCAATCTGTTTATATGGTAGGAGGAGGAGATCACGTACTACCAATGGGTGCCAATCATTCTGCTCACACAGGCGCTTATGTTCAAACTGCCAAACGTCTTCTGGAAGATGCTACATGGGACTTCCGGTGTCAACATCGACAAGCTGTGCATGAACGCCGCAATCACGGAATGTCTTACGCTGGAAGATCGTCAAAACGCATTTCTTGGCGTCTTGTTTACCTATGAAAAGTGGATTAACAAAATGCATAAACATAGATTGTATACTGAACACAAGGCGGAAAACAGGGGCAGAGTTATGCGCTTCTTGTGTTACTTTATTAAACAAGAAGACGCCGTCTTTATGACAGTTCTATATTTAATTATTAAGATCTTATTTCTTGCCAACGCACTGGGACAGATTTTTCTCCTGAATGACTTTATCGCGTCCAGTAGTGAAAACATGTACGGGGTTGAGTGGTTGCACTCGTTTCAGAGTGAGTCTCCACCCGACCTGGACAACGGTTATCGGTTTCCAAGGGTAACCATGTGTGACGTTCTGATTCGACAAATGAGTAATGTGAACAGGTACGTTATACTAATGACAAGGCCGGATAACCATGTGTGACGTTCTGATTCGACAAATGAGTAATGTGAACAGGTACGTTATACTAATGACAAGGCCGGATTTACGTAGAAGGCTGCCCCAAACGAACCCCTTTTTCTGGAAATCATGCATCCGACCAAACATTAGTTAATGACTGGATGTCCACAGGAACATGAAGTTCCATTTGAAATTTCTGCAACAACAACGATTTTCTGCATATTTTTGGTGGTTTAATTTTCGCGTATTTCGAGCTGGGAAAGTGCACAAAAATCAAACTCCAGCAAACACAAGCAATTCAATAATTAGCATTATGAGAAATATCCACGTACGCGAATTGATGCCCGCGCAAAAATTTCATTTTATGTTGTTTGCGCGAATTTTGACCCCCCCCCCCCCCCCCCCCCCCCTCTGCGAACTAAAATGGTACCAAAGTATTAACAATTCTTTTCATTAGAAGTCATATACCTCAAGCGAACAAGGCGAAAGAGAGCTTTAAACTTACTCAATAGAATTGCCCCTTAGGTCGGTGGAAGAGGTCGTTGTGGAATCAGCAGTATCCAGTAACCCCCATGAACAGAGAAAATCATTCCGATTCCAATTTTTTTAAAGAAAAATTTCGTTTACGGTATGTTTTGTGGCTTTATGTTCCCAGAAGTGCGGTCTTTGTCCACTGATTGATAGTAACTTAAAGATAACTATACAAACACGTGACAGTAATATTTTTAAAAAACACCCTTTTTTTTGCAAAAAGTTTCAGAAATTTGATATCGTTATGTCCCTTTGAGTAAAATTACTCAATGAAAAGAAAAATACTCAACTCCCAAATGCACGCAATTAGATCATATTTTTCATATAATAAGCTTAATTCAAATGTAATAATAACGTCTTTATTTTACGAGGTTGACTTATTTGACAGTAATGTCAATTTCATTAAGGCCCTCGAAGTATGTGCATGAAAATAGACATTTGACAAAGATAAACATTATAATATGGTTACAAATACAAATAACACAAATAACAAAACTACAAAGCTACAAAACTAGTTGCAATTGAAATACATTTTATGGTAAGATGAAGGCTGTCTTCCAGCAACAGTATTTCGCTGTGAAATGTTGAATTGTGTTAGAACTTTTTACATATTCAGGTAGATAACTCCAGATGTGTGTTCCTGTGTAAATAAATGTTTTTCGAAAGAGTTCACTGTTTGGTTTATGTGGATAGAGCTGGGGATTCGATACTGATACAATTTTTTAATGTATGTCGGATGTGAATCGGTAAGAGTTTTCAAGTAAACTGGAGCTTGGTTATTGAAAACTTTGAACATGAGCATGGCCTTTTGATAATATACGCGTTCAGGAAAAGTCATCCAATTTAACTGTAAGAAAAGATCCGCAGAAGGAGTAGCGTATAAACATACTGTCACGTGACTGTCTACAAATCCATAGTCAGTATGTACAAATCGTGTGTTTTATTGTTTTCAGGTACACTATACAGTGTGTTCTCCCTATCAACCTGTTCAATGAAAAGATATTTATAATATTGTGGTTTTGGATCGGAATAGTCGCTTTTCTCAGTCTATATAACACAGTCAAGGTACTTATATTTTCTATTATTATTTTATAACGCCTGTGGCGTGAATTTATTTCGATGTCGGGGCACTTTCGTGTATTTATAAATATGCGCCGCGAAAAATTGTGCGATGAATGTCCTGGTCTTGAAAAGATTGTTCAATTACTATAAATTTAAATATAAACAAAGCTTTCACCTCATTCTGGCGTGAAATTTGCAAAAAATTACACCAAAGATCACAGTTAGTTTTAATGAACATTAATATATATAGCAAATTGAAAACACATTTTATTGAAAAAGCCTTTGATACAAAATAGCAATATCGTTTTTGCAGTAATTCTGAGTGCACCAACATATAAACTGTGACAAACATGAACACACAAACGGACAAAAAGACCAGACAGCGTTGATACTTACATTCAAGGACCGATAACATGTGCGATACTGCGATATCGTTTAATTTTGCGGGGATGAATTTTCGCGCAGATCCAAAAAGTACATTATTGCGCGGGCAATTATTCTCCAAGTTGGATTGTTCTCACAAGACAAGATGGTTATATTTCGCTCGGATTTGATTTCGCTCACTTTCTCTAGCGCGAAATACGCGAAAATTGAACCCAAGAGAAATTAATGATACCGAAGTATTTAATTAGAGTGTTTTTCACTTTATTATTGATTTATCTTTATAAATGCATGCCTTTGTTTCTCTTTCAGTGGCTGATTTTGTTGGTGTTTAGAAGCAATAACTACCAGTTCGTAAAAAAATATCTGAAAATTGCCGGCACGGCGCTGAGTAATGCCGACAAACAAGTCTGTAAAGATTTTGCCGACAAATATCTTAGGTAATGCAATAAATTTCTCCAAAGAAATGAAATACTCCTCAAATTCTTCAGATTTGAATACTAGAATTTAAGTCCATCGGTTTGACTAATTCTGTGATAACTAATTTTTGCAATTCTCTTACTCTGTGCCCTTCAGTGTTTTTGAGATATGCTACAGAAAAAGTTTGATAAACAAGCACACGCATGCTCAAATAGATAATTAACCTAATTAAGGGTGCAGGGGACAGTTTTCGAGGCTGCCCCCCCCCCCCCCAGAGTCTGGGACCCTGTGCAACAAGCTTACATTGACTGAAAATAAAAACTTTGCACAGCTCAACTTTTGTTTGAGATATGATTCTGCTATTCATAGCATTGGAGCCACATTTTACACAGTTTACGCATATAATTAAGATGAAATCTTATCAGTACTGTAATGAAATGATGATGTATAAAAATGTTCAGGATTTATACATTGTTTTGCAGGAGCGACGGGTGTTTTGTTGCCCGGATGATTGCGATGAACTCCAATGACATGATGGTGATGGAAATGCTGACAACAATGTTTGTTAGGTACAGGGACAATAAACTGAAGAACCAGCCGAGAGAAACCCATACAAATACCATCCAGAAATAATAGAACTGGTACCTAGCCTAGAACGGGAACCCAGCCAGTGGTGAGCGAATTGGCTAAGTTCGATCAACAATCATAGTGACTCTAGTTGAATAGTAAAGCTTTAGTTTGCTCTACACAGAAAGAGGAGTGAAAACAATTAAGAGATTCTCCGATATTGACTATGGTCTGCAAACGCCTTCTTGTTGTTACTTCCCTTAACAGTAACATCATTTGTGCCAATTAAGTCGCTGCGTGGATGTTGCATGATCTGTTTTTATGTGCGCCAATATTTTACTTTTATAACTTTACTTGCAAGATGGGATTTTTATCTACATTTTTAAACAGTATTTTGACATATAGAAAAATATTTCGTGAATGCAAGTACCAGATTTTTATCGCAGGGTAGCTCTATTAAGAAATTTTATTTCTTGGGAATATTTGGTTGTTACAAATTGTTGCCAAGAAAATAGTCACATGCTTGTTTTAGAGCAAATAATGTCGTTTTTTATTGAAAAGTTTTTGATTTAACAAATCTGTTGTTTTTTATCAAGTTCCAAATATCTTTTTGTCTTTTTGGTGGCGTCGAAAAGACCGCAAAAGGGCAAAGTGATAGTGTCGTTTTTATGATTTTGTTGCAGTTATTCGTCTTTCAGTTATAGATTGCTGTGTTATTTGCGCGCGGATTTTATTTCAAGTATTTCGCTTTATTCGTAGAGCATTAATTAACGCTAGCGAAATTAAACCATTTACCAGTGTGTCTTTATAGAATGATAGAATGAAAAATTGCGCGAAAATGCGTGCCTGCGGAAATTAATGATACTACAGTATAGCACCATTCCTGTGTGTGTAGTATCCATCGGTTCCACGGATACCGTACCAACAAAGTCTTTGCTTTATCAGGATAGCGACACTTCAGGCATTTCCATAGATGCAGATTTTTGCATTTTCAAGTAAGGAAATTTGAATATTTAATATAATTCAGATATTTCGGTAATTTTGATGCAGGAGAATTAAGGAAAAGCAGTCACATTATGCAAGAAGAAAGATAAATATTGTGTCTATTGCATTTTAAATATAAGCTAATAATGTAGAGTATCGCATGACTGTCTACGTATCCATGATCAGGGCCCAAGGTCATAAAACTGAGATTGGAGACCAGCCTCAAAACACAGCAACGGATTGGCTGAAATGGCGACCAGTCAAATACATTCATTTTATGATTTAAATTACTATGTTCGATGCCAAATAATAATCCGCTCAAAAGGTCAGTCTGTGTTTGTTATGCAAGACATAACAAGATTTGCTCTGGTCATAGTATGGACACGGAATGGTCGTTAATAGGATAGAAATGAAAAATGTAAGTAATATCTTCCACATTAAAATTACTTAGTTCTGGTATGCAAAGTATACTGAAATAAAAGGAAAACTTACCAGCTTTTAAATTCAAATATTTTGTTTAGTGATTATATATTTTATCTTTCATTTAATTTGTGGTATTCGCACATATCTGGACATTTGATAAAGCGGGATGATGCTGATATTTTTTCACAGAGGTCAAGGTTATCTGTTCTTTCCTACATAGTGATAAGATCGTTAATTTTTACATAAAAGATTCTCAAACAAATTGTTTGACTGTCAAATTTAGAAGTTTATGGCATTTACAGAAGGAAAAACATAATCTTTAAGGCCCACTGATGCAAAGAAATAAGATACAGTTACGTAAATATCCGTTTTAGCAAATTACCTCCCTTTTAAATTAAAGTCAAAACAAAAATCAACGCTTAATTTTCAACGAAAAAGTAATTGTTAACTTTGTTTCTTTTTTAACCGATAGATACTTCCAAGAAAAACATATTGCTGATCAAATTGTACAGACATTTGCATTCACCAGGCCTGCCAAATATCCGGACTTTATCCGAAATCTCAGGATTTTAAGTTACTTCTCCGGATCTCCGGATTAATAGTCAAAATCTCCGGATTTCTATGAAATTGCAAAGAAAGATTAATTAAACCTTAAAGTTGTGCAAAGAAAGTTATAAATATTTTTACTGCATTCGCACATTTCCTGTTTATTCCGAGATAACGAGAACGTGGTCAGTGACATGCTGCCTCAGTCCCTCTGGCACAACTATACAATAACCGCGTTTCATAAACTAAACAAGACCCTCGATGTTACACGTGTTCATTCTAAAATTGTCAAAAACAGGTCATTTTTAAACAAGTTCTTTAACCATTTCTAACAAAATCGGCAAAATACATTTATAAATTCTTTGAAGAATATAATTAAAAAGAAGAATAATATTATGAGAAAAATATAATCAACATCTTCATTTCTTTCAGTCACAATCAGAGCAAAAAGACATTAAAACACTCCATCGTTATCATCTTTATCATCATCATTTTTGTTCAGGTTCTCATTGTTATTAGTTGTTTGCGGTGTCTCATTTGCAATTGATCATTTGATAAACCCATGGTCTCCTTTCCGTTTTACTCTTTGGCTGCTGCGTGGGTGGCTGTGTTGTCTTAATGTGGGAATTCCTGATATGCATATTTCACTTTATTGAGACAATGCTGTCGTGAATGTACAAGGAATATCAGGATTAACTGAATAAAATGATTATATTCTTTATTTCCTAAGTTGTCTAGAAATAATGTAGCCTGTCTTAGATGCATGATCACCATTTAGCTGGCAATAAATATAGCGCAGCCGTCGTTATTCATTACTGCTAATGTTATTTTGGACAATATATATAATATACTTACCACTAAAGCTTTTTAGCCCAATAACACTTCTACGGAAAGCTTTTAATTTGTAACATACCTGCTGTCACATACGTAAAAAATATCACGCACTGAACTACAAATGTTGCAGAGCAATACCAATGAAACAAAATTCTAGCAGTGACAGTTATTTTAATAAAGATCTACCCTGACAGTGAACTCCCTATCACAAGGATTCCAGGAATTATGTTCTGAAGATACACAGAAAACAACTATGCGTTTCTTTTTTCTGTTTTCTACAGTATAGCACCATAAAGGCATGAAAGCAAATTCTTCATTTTCATGATCGATTTATATTGAAATTACATGAAGCGATGATCTGATGAAGAACGTTTGCATATTGTTGTACTTCGTAGACAAAAGCTATAAAATAATAAATTAATTGTGATCTTTTCTTGGACGCATGCACGGTTTGTGTGTGTTAAATCATTCCCATCTATGATAATCCATCGTCACACATTTGAACTAAACAGATGATTATGTTAAACTGAACTAAAATATTATCAGATAATATCAAATGAATGTATGAATTCCATAAGAACAGATTTTGTAAATGATTACAGCGTACATACAATATGCATTTCAAAGTCCCATATTCCGCATTTTTTGTGCCGTGTGGCGACTATGTTTCAATATTACAGCCTGCATAACTTTGGATATTGTTCAATCACCCCTCTCCTGCATTATCGCGTTTTCTTTGGCGTTATCTGTTATGCACAGGGTTATATTCTCAGATTCCCTGTCAAAGTTTTATTCTGTTAAGTTCCAAACGCCGCTGATCATGGAATGGTATTTTGCTGGAAATATCCGATTGACAATTCCATGATCACTGTCATATACACACCGTTTGAGATGGATCGAACTTGGTATTGTTTACTTGTGTAAATATCTAGATGTGCTCAACCCATGGCTAGTCTGCGTGGGCAGTACTTGCATTTCATTACTGCTCATGAACAGGCTCAATCAAAGCGAACCTACGATGTACCGTATTTGTCGTGTAAGATGGCGTTCACCTATAACAAAATATCATTTGCTTTGATGCAACAAAACTGCTACCGTCACGAGTTACAGTTGCAACATGCTTGTATGGACATCTGTTGACACATTGCTTATCTAAAGAGATTGCATGATTTGGTAGACATGATTATGAATTTCGACAAACAGCAGACGTCAAACGCTAAAAAGCAGGAGTTATATCATCAAGAACTAAAGTTGCAATGGCTAGAAGTCGTTTGATTTACAATAAAGTATATGTATTTAATTTTTTTTCTATTTAAATTTTTAAGTAATTTCATTAAGTATTTAATGTATTGTTAATTAATATTTCACAATCTTTGTTAGGAATCGAACCACTGACCCTCAGGTCCGCTAGCTTGCTAACTTGCGGTCTAACCGACTGAGCTATTGCGGGTCCCTACTTTGTAAGCATTATTAACCCAATATAGCCTAGAAGAATTTCATAAATTATTCGAATTACGTCCCTTTAATCGGAAAAATACAGAATCTGCAGCACTTGAGGTAAATTAACATCATCATCTTCATATCGTTTCTACTTTTTTCCCATTAATTAATTTATTTGGAAATTTTGTCTGTCGATTACCAAGAAGAAATAAGATAATTGAATTCAAACCCATTGAAATGTCTTAAGAGTTGGATATAACATAGCATTGTAAATTGGTTGTGGTACTTCAGTGAGAGGAACTACTGAAGGCCCACAGGTTAAGTGGGTTAAGGTGGTCGTGCCTTGTATTGTTCCTCATATTTTGAAAACTCCCCCTGTTGGGGAGTTGTGGGAGGGGTGGGGAGAAAGAAGAGGATGTGGAGGCGAGCGAGGATGGGGAGGCGAGCTAGGATGGGGAGGCGAGCTAGGATGGGCAGGGGAGCTAAGATGGGGAGGCGAGCTAGGATGGGCAGGGGAGCGAGGATGGGGAGGAGAGCGAGGATGGGGAGGGGAGCGAGAATGGGGAGGGGAGCGAGAATGGGGAGGGGAGCGAGAATGGAGAGGGGAGAGAGGATGGGGAGGCGAGCGAGAATAGGGAGGGGAGAAGGAAGAGGGTGTGGTGGGGGAAGAGGAGGCGGAAGGGGATGGGTAGGCGAGCAGGAGGGTGGTGTGGAGGCAGGGTGGGGAGGGGAACCATGCAAATCCACATGTGTTTACTTATAGGACAATTTAATCTCTAGACGTAGAACAATGTAAATCTTGTGTGATGGTATTTGTGCAGTGTTTTGAAATTCATTATAGTCAATGTTTAAAAAGTTATTTTGAAAACACCATGCATTTCGTGTTCACTTCATATCTTCTGATTCCCGGGAATGAATATCATGAAACTTAAGTGAAATGTTCAGTTCATGAACATGATGTTAAAAATAGACGATTTTTAAACAAGTCTTTTTAACCATTTCTAACAAAATCGGCAAAATACATTTATAAAATTCTTTGAAGAATATAATGAAAAAGAAGAATATGAGAAAAATATTATCGTCATGATCTTCATTTTTCAGTCACAATCATAGTGATCAGAGCAAAAAGACATTAAGACAACCCCATCGTTATCATCTTTATAATCATCGTTTGTGTTTAGTCATAGCCATTATTAACAACAGCAACAAGACATTAAAACAACAACAGCATCATCATCATCGTCGTCTTCATCATTGACATAATCAGACAAAATCTCCAGATTTTTAATGAAGAAGGTTTGGCAGGCCTGCATTCACTACCATCATTTATGCAATAGAAATTTTCTATGTTATTTTCGTCAAGTTTTCATTTTGGCTTAGAATATTTACAAAGCGTTAGCCCCACCTTTTTTAACTATAAACTTGATTGTATTTTGAAATTGGCAAACAAGCGTGAATTCAAATGCATCCTTATGATATCTATGTAAAAGGTCTTAAGTTGACAATTACATTTCATTAACAATTACCCCCTTAAATGTGGATTGTGAAAATTCGGTTAAAAACTGTAAAATGTTGAAGAGTAAATTTTCTTTGTTGAAACTGTAATGCAAATCAAAATTTCTTAAGATAAACAAGTATTATTTGACTGCGATCGATGGCAAATTAAAACGTCACTCCGTCAGGACTCATCGACAGCCTTGGCGGGTGGTTTTGGAGCTAAAGTAGGTAACTTGGTTGCACACCTAAGACTGTGTTCGGAAACACCACAGAAACTTGTTATATGATTTTTTTTTCTCTTGGTTGTAAATATCTGTATATCGTTTTAAAATATTGGCTTGTATTTTAACGAGTTAAACTAGTGATGTAACGATTATCGATTAAAATCGCTTAATCGTCTATAAATGCCATTTCGATTTGATAATCGATGTCATTCCCTCATAATCGATTTATATTGATGTTTACCACTGTCTGTTAAGTACTGCATAATTAGGCATATTATAGTCATATATGTTTACATGTCATTAATTAAATAATTTTTTTGACCTTGTAGGCATTTATTGCCATTTACAATCTGTTTTGGAGGTTGCAGGGATTCCAATAGGTGCAGATGTTTGCAGTTTGATGCAAACAAATTTGAATTGTTCCACTATTGACTGGCTATTTTTTTTGCAAAGCATAATTCTTTCATTCTATTTTCATTCAATGTTTAGTACATGAAAAAATAGGTGAAAAAATTATCTTTTATCTTTAAAACTCCAAAATTTATGTTAAAAGTGGCAGCAAGCACACAATAGTAAGGGGTAATTTTGTAAGCTACTACTGAGAAACCATTTTGTGAATGAAACACTGAGCTGTTTCATAAACTGGTTCTTATCAGTGAAATCACATTGGAAGTGGCAAATGATTCCAACCAATGATAGTTCATGATATGTCTCTTGAATAGTGATTATTTAAAATACTTTACTACCAAATGGGATGACATCTGTATGTGATGCTATCATAATTTACAAATGCATTAACAATTGAACATGTTCAGTCATCAATCCAAGATCATGTTGATGTACTTTCATACTGAATTCTATAAGAATTCAGCTTCAAATTTGAAACAAAACTAGCATGGAAATTTTACCAGCAGAATTTAAAATACTTAGTTTATGTATTGTCCTTGTCCTTGTCAACACAAGCAGAAAAAGCACATTATTTTGCTCAGACTCTTCAATGCCTTTGTAGTTGCAGCTTGCTGCTAAGGTCAAAGTGTATTTGAAGTTTGAGAAAACTGGCCCAAAAAATAGGGTAAACATTCATGTCACACAACATAGCACCCAGACTAATCTTCTGTAGATTTTCAAGTTAACATTATAGTTGTACAAGAATGTAAGTTCTGTTATTTACATAATGACTGAATATTGTTTATTTGAACTGATTCTCTCAACTGTCTTATTTATATTTAAACTAGCTAGTTCATAGTACATAACATAATTAAACATTAAAGGTACCTTTATAGCAAAACACAGGCATTAACCTTAAAAGCCTGTGTCAAAGTTTCCGATTATTTTCCGATTTAAAACGATTTCTTCTAGGAATTTTGATTCGATAATCGATTATGATATTTTTCCGATTCTGCAACACTAATTTAAACCCTTTACTTAACAATTTATCTATCTATCTATCTTCTATTTATGTTAAACCCCTCGCGGGGACGTAGACATTTGCGCGTCGAAGACCGAGACTGTTAGTAGAACAGATTAAAAGTTAAAAGGGATATAAAGGGGTGTTATGTTAAAAGGATAAAAGAAAGAGTATGCAGAACTATGGTGATTGATGTTCAATACAGCAGATAGCTGCATTGAACTTCTCAATGGTCGGGAGTGAGGGGATATCAGGGAGAAGTGCATTCCAGAGTGTAACTGTTCTTGAGAAGTAAGAATACTTTTAGTTGTCTGTGGTGTTGCTGTTATTTGGATGGGTATGACGAGAGTGACGGGAAAGGGGAATTAATATGCCTTCAGTAGGAATAGCAACCAGCTTATTTGTAATTTTATACATGACGGACGAACGGTTATGTAGGGGAGACCGGGGATAGTTGTTACACTTTTAGCATTTTTCAGAATTGTGACTGTTTCAGTTGTGCGAAAGTAATGTAAATATTGGCAATTAAAACCATACGAAGTAAAATTTAATATAAAATTAGACAGATTACAGTATATAAACTGAATTCATAAAAAAACAATTTTTCGTAAGTAGACCAAAGTGTAACAACTTACCCCGGTCGTGGGGCATGTTGTTACAGGTCTCGGGGTAAAATGTTACAATAGCTCTGGGTACAATTTTTAACATATTCAGATACATAACAGTGACTTTTTTGATAACGGTTTTATTCAAGACGTGAAAATTGTTTAGAATATGATTTTTGACAAAAACATGCATGTTGTTTCATAAATATAGTCACTGTGGATGTTAAGTTGGAAAGTCGCAAACGTTTCAATAAGGCATTCATTTTTTAAACTATTGTGAATTCGGATAGATTGTTTATATATATACATTTGTGGTTTACTTATATTGCTCGAACGAAAACAATGTAAATGAATAACTTTTGCGAAAGAACTTTGCGAAAGTTTAGTATGATACCCGTAAAAGTGTTGGTCAAATATACATTCAGGAACAGCCAAAACCACAGTTACAAAGTACAAAAGCTTACCCACACAAACAAACTGTAGATCTGCATGAAATTCTGAGAGTGTATCAGTTTATTATTTGATCAATTAAAAAAGACACCACAAAAAAGAGAACCAGAAGGTGACCTTCTTCGAGCGGTCAGTGCCAATAGTTTTCCGCCAGGTTTAATGCAATAAGATAAAGAAATCAATATTTCGGGTTATATTTGCGTTTACACGAGCATTTTTCCGGTAAAATATCGATAATATTGTCGAAAGTTGTGAAATGATTAATACTAAGGTGTACCATGCTGGTCAAAAATCTATGTTTTGTTGAGGGACGAAATATTACCCTGTAACAACCTGTCCCATCACCGACGTAACAACTTACCCCACCCACCCCTTGTCGCACTTCAAGGTCGCTCAATATAACATATAGCCTGATTTATTTTTTATTACTAGTTTCAAAGAAAATACAAATATTTATGTTAATTTTAATTTGTGTTTAAGTTTTGTATATGCAATAATGAGGAAATATCGAAATGTTTTCCAAATTCGAAAAAAATTACTTTTACCTAGTAAAATCAGTTTTTCCTAGCTAATCTGATTATTTCCCGGACAATTTTAATGAAACTTACATTAAACATAGAGGAAATGGTCAGATAATTTGAGAATTTCCCTGACTAAATTTAAAATATCCTCACACACTTTATGCTTTGAAACTGGGAGAAACGAGCATACGCCACGTGAAACAAGACTGTGAAGATTCTGAAATAGGTCTAAGAGACAAATAAATTAAAGCCTAAACTTTATCACCCATATATAGTGCCATATTTCCTTATACAATCCATTCTGTAGGCAGCGGTAGTCCAGTGGTATAGCGCTCGCTTAGGGATCGAGGGGTCCCGATTTCGAGCCCCAGTCCGGCCGCTAATTTCCTTGAGCAAGAAATGAAGCCTTCATTGCTTCTCTCCACCCAGGTGTATAAATGGGTACCTGTGAGGAATATAAGCCAATGTTTCGTGGCTGCTTTCGGCGCCGACAGTTAACGGATGACTTATATCCAGTGACCAGAGGGTAAATGAGAAAGTCGGGTGAATATGTTTCGTTCGAACCAGACTATAAACCCATAACCTTTAACCTTTATAACCTTTTGTGTAGACACATAGAAAGTTAAAAATCGTACAGCGAGCTTATTCTATCCTGTTTGTCTCTTATTATAAGATTATAAACAGATAAAGTGATTTTTTGGTTTAAGGTATTAAATATCTGAAAGTCACCAAAACAAGATCAAAAAGCTTAATCTGTCAAACCTCAGTGTGCAAGTGTGAAATTAAGAAATTGAAAAACTGATGGCTCGAATGTTCTTTTAAAATTCTTTTAAACAGTTTGACAGTTTAACTTTAACAGTTTGTGAACAGTACTTTTTAAAATTCTAAATTAAAATTCTAAATCTAAGTCTAAATTCTAAATTAAAATTCTAAATATAAAATTCTAAATTAAAATTTTAAAATTAAACTTCTATCCTGTTAAATGCGGTTTTTTAAATGCTTTTTTGTATTGACATTATGGCGTACGCAGGAAAACCATTAAGAATTGTGCAAAATTTGAAGTAACCGCGTTGTGAGAATCCAAGTAAGGCATAAAATTTTGAATTAAAAGTAATAACTGGTGCTCAATATCATAATATTAACTGTAAGCCAAACATAATTGTGCTTAGAGTGAAACCCCGCTATTAAGACCACCATTGGGACTGGGGAAAAGTGGTCTTAAAAGTGGGGTGGTCTGTATATATCGGTAGAAAATAGTGAAAATTTGTAAAATGGGACATTGGAACAGTGGTCTTATTAGCGAGGTGGTCTTAATTTCGAGGTGGTCTTAATTTCGGGGTGGTCTTAATTTCGAGGTGGTCTTAATTTCGGGGTGGTCTTAATTTCGGGGTGGTCTTAATTTCGGGGTGGTCTTAATTTCGAGGTGGTCTTAATTTCGGGGTGGTCTTTATTTCGAGGTGGTCTTAATTTCGGGTTGGTCTTAATGAGGGTTTCTACTGTAATAAGTTTCTTGAACAAGGCATATGAGTACTGCGGAAATTGCACTACAACGACTAGCAGAAATCAAAATTGCCGCTTACGATACAAGTTTATAGATTCTGACAATGTATATCATCAGCAGCATCATCATCATCATCATCATCATCATCATCATCATCATCACATTATTATTATTATTATTATTATTATTATTATTATTATTATTATTATTATTATTATTATTATTATTATTATTATTATTCATTTTAGGCAATATCAAGTGTACAGTTAAGCGGCTTCCATACACTTTTTCGGAAGCAGCAAACTATCATAATCTGTATGAACACCATCAGTATACGACATTCTTTTTTCTGTCGTATAGGTCAGGCGACATTGTTAGCGCCCTTCCAACCTTCCAACAACTGACCTCCAGTCGGTGCGACGACTTTGTTGACCGGCTGAACCACGTGTACACAGTCTATCTTCTGGTTGTGTTTACAGTCCTGATCAGTACGGTACAGTACGTTGGTTCCCCTATTTCCTGTGCCATCCCGTACGATATCCTCACCGCCAACAAGGACTTTTCCTCGTACGAGGACTATGTACACAAATTTTGCTGGCTTAAGAACACGTATTATATTCCGATATACGATCATATCGATATACCGAAGAATGTCGACGATAGAAAGGTAAAATGCAGTATTTTTGCAGTAACGTGAATTTGAATTTTATAGATTTGGACAATTATCGGAATGGGATAACATGTTAAAAAAGGATACTTAAAGGTTAGAGATAAGAAATGCAAGAAATTATTCTTGCAACCCGAACGAAGTCACGTAAAAAATATAACTCAGTAAAAGCTGTAAATTTTTTTATATGTGTGGGGTATAATTTTCGCGGATTTTGTGGACAGACTGATTCAAGAATAAGAAATCGAAATAAAATAAATGCACATAAACGTTGTTTTTTTCTAATTGAGTTCCACAAAATTAAGACCTATAGAAATAGTGTCTAACGGAAAAAAACAACATGAAATTGTTTGTAGGTGCATCCACATTATCTAATCACCTGAATTATGAGCATGTTTTTTTTTTCGAATTTGATGACAAAAAAGAAACAGAATTCATAAAAGTTATGCAGCTTTCAAGTTTTCAGTTAACAGTTAACAAGGTACTGTTGTTTTCCTTTTAATTAATATAATAAAAGATTTTGCGAATATAGCACATGTGAGCAATACGACAAATAAAACATTTATTGATGTAAACCCGATATGTACATGAATCAGTGATGGAAGTCTGCCCTTGCGACCTATTTTGAATGACATAAAATTATTAAAATTGAGTTCGGCAATATTACAATGTAAATACAATCATTTGAATAAAAGCTAACAATAATTATATACACGTAAGATATACAGAATCCCGTTAAGGCCATCGCCTTTGAAGTGGTTTCAAAACGAGATACATCTCGTTAGTGATATGATAAAAACGCAAAATCACGAAACTACAATACCGAAATCGCGATAACACGATGATGAAAACGAAAAACATCGATAAATTACCACATTCAAAGACGATGGCTCTGACGGAATTCCGTATTTATGCAAATACTCACAATGTCAGTCTGTTATCTGGACTAAAAGTTTCCTTCTACTCTTTTTAGCAGGAGGAAATCACATACTACCAATGGGTACCAATGATTCTGTCAACCCAGACGCTTTTGTTCAAGCTTCCGCACATCTTCTGGAAGACACTTCATGGCTCCTCCGGTGTCGACATAGAAAACCTCTGCAAACTCGCGGAGGTTGTACAGCTTGCCAAATGTACTGATCGCAAACAGGCGTTCCAGGATATGGTGTTTACTTTTGAAAATTGGATACGAAATGTGCAATTTAAAACCAAATGCAATAGAAGAATTGCTGAGCAGCGTGGACGAGTTCTGCGCTGGTTTTCTTATTTCAATAAAGACGGAGAGGCCACGTTTTTAACTGTGCTGTACCTGGCGATAAAAGTGATATATCTAGCTAACGCTTTGATGCAGATGTTTCTTCTGAATGAATTTATCAGGTTGGTGATTTTGTCCATTTCAGCGTTAGAATTTTATTGAGAAATACTATTACTTACACAATTTTAAAACACTTTTATGGTCACATTTGTGTTTTTAAATTGGGGCAAACAATTTCAAAAACGTTTGATACATAAACATAGTTTTTCATAAATTATATTAAAGAAAATGTAAAGTTGACTTTTCCATAATACATTTTACATACCAATTATACACACCAAAAAGAAAAACTATCCGAAGCGAACCAGAGCTCCTTCAGTTTGAACCAGACTTAAGTTAACCCTAGTCTGTATCCGAACCTCTACCAGTTGAGGTTACCTTCATATGGAACCATATGAAGGAATCATAGAGCCTCTAGTAATAGGTGTCAACTGCAACTCTGTGATCGGGAACCAGACTAAAGTAAATTACCGCGTCTCCTGCAACTCTATGACCGGGAACCGGACTAAAGTTAATTACCGTGTCACCTGCAACTCTATAATCGGGAACCAGACTAAAATTAATTACCGCGTCTCCTTCAACTATATAATCGGGAACCAGGCTAAAGTTAATTACCGCGTCTCCTGCAACTCTATGATCGGGAACCAGACTTAAGTTAATTACCGTGTCACCTGCACCTATATACTCGGGAACCAGACTAAAGTTAATTACCGCTTTACCTGCAACTCTATGATCGGGAACCAGACTAAAGTTTATTACCGCATTACCTGCAACTCTGTGATCGGGAACCGGACTAAAGTTAATAACTGCGTCACCTGCAACTCTATGATCGAGAACCAGACTAAAGGTAATTTCCGCGTCTCCTGCAACTCTCTGATCGAGAACCAGACTAAAGGTAATTGCCGCGTCTCCTGCAACCCTATGATCGAGAACCAGACTAAAGGTAATTCCCGCGTCTCCTGCAACTCTATGATCGAGAACCAGACTACAGTTAGTTACCGCTTAAAGCAACTAGGCCTCATACTGTTTTATTAACTGTTTTTTACAGCGGTACAGGCATATATGGACTACAGTGGATGCAGTCCCTTCAGAGTGAGGTGCCTGTAGACTTGACGAAGGGGTATCTGTTTCCAAGGGTAACCATGTGTGATATCCTCGTCCGGCAGCTCAACAATGCCTTCACGTAAGTCTGTTGAACCCAAGAAACATTGTGCCCAATATCATAAAATTAGGATTGAAGGACTCGGTTTGATAGTTCCTTTACCAGGGCCAATCCGAGGACTCAGTTTGATAGAATTTCTTGACGGCCTATTCGAGAAAGCGGTTTAAAAGAGTTCCCATACCATGGATCATTCAAGGACTCTGTTAAATAGAGTCCCCTTACCATGGATCATCCGAGAACTCGGTTTAACAGAGTTCCTTTTAAATGGAACATTAAAGGCCTCGGTTTGATAGAATTCCATTACCATGGATCATCCGAGAACCCGGTTTAATAGAGTTCCCTTAACATGGATCATTCAAGTAATCGGTTTGATGAAATTCCTTTTCAAGGGCCCATCCGAGGACTCGGTTTGATAGAGTGCATCGATGTTAACGGAGTTCTCTCTTCGAGGCAAATTAGAGGGGATGCCTGATCATAAGGAGAAAACCTGAAAAAATACTAAATTGAACTATGGGGCGACTTTTTCAGACCACCGCTTAATATCTTACGACTATTGTTTCAGTTGTAAACTTAGACAAAAGATAGAATATTATTGTTATATTAGGGTTATTTTTCAGGTACACCATGCA
Organism: Corbicula japonica; assembly: GCA_038501625.1. Classification (NCBI taxonomy): domain Eukaryota; kingdom Metazoa; phylum Mollusca; class Bivalvia; order Venerida; family Cyrenidae; genus Corbicula; species Corbicula japonica. Next base: position 26,965 of record JAZAYU010000044.1, on the reverse strand, counting down.
GTGCGTACTCCCCATCAACATTTTCAACGAGAAGATATTTCTGTTTCAGTGGTTTTGGCTCGGGATTGTCGCCTTTCTCAGTCTTTTAAACATGACAAAGGTAACCCGCCTTCGGTATCCATTCCTTAACTTGATCTTCACTTTTTAGCAACATGACTCACGCCAATTTCCAGCAAAGAAGTTAAAAATGAGTGGTCCTAAAACTTTAGATTTACCAAATTTGGTCAGGTTTAATGTTTGTGCATTTCGGTGCTCCAGCCAATGCACTAAATCAACCACCTCGTGAACTGCTGCGTCTTATAAACACTCCAGTCAAGCTCCAGGCGCAGATTCAGAAGGAAAGTTCTGATAATGCTAGGGAGCAAATGGTGGTTGGGGAGCAAATGGTGGTTGGGGAGGGTTAAGTTTATTTTTAATTTTCTTTTAAATTTTAGTTGACATCATGCATAAACTAATATCCAAATCAATTCGAAAGTCGCCTGAATAGGCCTACTCACGGAGATTACGGATTATGTATGTAATGTTTGTTTTTTTCTGAATAGAAACAGAAGCACATTTACGAAACTTGTCGCATTTCGCAGAAAAAATATTTCGTTCAAAATTTATAACAAAATTACTGAGAGTTATTAGAAAATAAAACAATGAATAAGTGTTTGTTCTACAAACAGCATACGCTGAAAATGCTAAAAATATCCGCAACGACACATTTTGGGGCACGTCACGGGAAAATGTGCCTTCGTTCGCATATTTTGACATTTAAGTTGTAACTATATTTGGAAAGAACTTATAATTATCTATTATTTCTCATAACTAAAAAGGAATTATGTTAAACATTTTGACATTTTAATGTTTCTTTTTTAACCGCGAAATGGATCATAAGTAATGTCACACCTTTTCAAGAAATGACGTCAACAGGCCGAAGGTACCTTTTCATGTGACGTGCCCCAAATCATTTAAATATACGTATCTGTTTCAGTGGCTATTCTTGTTGATGTACAGAAGAAACAACTATCAGTTTGTGAAGAAGTTTCTGAAAGAAGCTGGGGCAATTACCGGCGAAACTGATAAAGTATTGTCCAAAAAGTTTGCCGAAAATTACCTCGGGTAGTATTGTCTTCAAAACCTTTTCGTTATAAGTTAATAATTAATTGATAATCAGATAGATTTATAACGTAGCTCCTGTAACTGGAACGTAGGAACTTGGGAAGCAGTTTAGACCTGTAACGATGAGTTATTGATCATTTGAGTTTCAGTAGTCTTTGGTATTTTAACGGGATTTTCATAACAACACTTGTGTTGCCCTCGAATGTCAAAATAACATAAATCTACAATCTGGACTTGACAATTAAAAGTAATTGTAAAACCCAGATACAGTTAAATGGGCATAAGTGAACATTAATAACTGATATTTTGCCTATAATGGCCCTGTTGTCATCAGAAGTCTATTTTAATAGATCTGAAGAAATGTAACAAAACGCAAAATTATTTAGCCAACTTTACATTTTCAAAATTATTTTTCTTGTTGTAAAACGAAAAAGTATAATTGATCGTTTTAAAGCGGCATTACTTCAATTTAACCCGCTCTTTATGAAATTTGCAGCATTAGTTCGGGCTAATAAAATTTTAATTTACTCAAATCAATTTGGTCCGCGCGACTAAAAGCGAAAGAAGGATTTCTGAAACGTCACAGAAATCGAGATCGGGCATGAAGTGGTCTCTACGTCGGTGCTAAATATAGCTCCATTATATTTAGCTTCTTAAAAGTTCGTTAACGATAATTTAACAATATCATTGAAAATCCCGTCTATAAGAAAGAATTCGATCGGACCTTTTGTGTTCTGTTAGAGTTAATATATTGGAGTCTATATGGACAAATATGATTTTTCAATAGTATATTCTTAAGTTTAGGGCTGGGGCTTTAAGAAGCAATAGCGATTCATTTCAAAATTCAAATGTATAACCACGTACAGACTGAATGACACAGCAATTCCTGTAACACTTTTATGTATCAAAAAGAATAACTGAATTGTATAGTTAATTGAGAATTTTTTTTAGATTTAGACCTAATAGTTTCGAATATAATTTAATGACATGTACATGTGTATGAGCTGTGTTTAGAAAACTGCTTGTTTCATTATATTCCAAACTGTAAACGTAGAAGACGGCAATCAGATTAGTTATAAAACCGCGAACTGAGGAACTAGTCTCAGCAACTGATTGAATGCAATTGGGGTGCTCTAAAACCTGACCGATGTGACGCTCTAGTTCAGAGACAGGTCTTCATCTTGAGTTGGATGTGTTTACGATTTGTGTACAAATGTAGCAACATAATTTTCCATTTTAAACTCAGTGGTTAAACTTAAAAGATACGAATATAATTATTTACTTTCAGAAATGACGGATGTTTTGTAGCCAGAATGATCGCTTTGAATTCTTCAGACAAAGTGGTAATCGACATGTTAACGGTATTGTTTGGTCGCTATAGAAACAATGAGATGCGGATTCTGCGATTGAAAGCCCTGCCAGTTTACATTGCACCAGAGCTGGGGACCAGAAGTAACGAAAATAAAATAAGAAGTAGAAAAAAGAAGAAAGTGCGATTTTTACAAAATAATTAACCGATAAAACAAGACCAGATAACGGCGCAATGCGACGAAAACAGGTTTAAGTATTGCAGAGGCGTAACCATTATGACAAAATATAATCAAGAGTAGTGAAACTTGTTCTGGTAATTGCTATTGTGATGTCAGACAACTATGTTAAGTTTCAAAGCTCTAATATGAATAGTTACTGAGAAAAGTGAACTTAAACAAAAACTTAATGAAATGTTGACGCCCGCCCGACAATCTAATAACCAAGGAAAATCTGGCTTAAAAGGGACGAAAGTGACACAATTATTCGACAAGATTACCAGACCGATACAAATGCCTTCTGTTCAAGGGCAGCCATTGCTTATTTGGTGATTGTTTTGGTATTACATGGTTGATAACTACAGAACTCGAGTTATATGGCTAACGTTCTTACCACTGATTAGGAAGTGAAAAGTACATCAATTAAAGTTTCTCAAGTTAAAAAGCGAAATTTAGTAAATTTACACATTTACAAATTTCTAATGACCTTGCTTTAAATTAATTTCTATCTTTCTGTAAATGCTTCACACCATTTAAAAGTTCAGAATTCATATTTCGGCAAAGACCTAAGGTTCACATTTAATGACAGTAGAAAAGCATTATCCGTAAACATGTACTTGTTTATAATACAGAAACACGTTTGGCTATATAACCTGAGAATTCGCGTTCGGAAAGCGGTTGCAGCTGCAATTATAATAGACTACTTTTACACCAAGGTCGCTGTTATCAAACTGTTAGATGTATTTATACATAAAACCCGAGTATGGTTCTTCTGTTAACGGACAAAGCTATCTGATATCATTGATACCTTATTAAACTTCAAATAAATCCAACTGAACCAGCTTCAGTATGCGTTCTGTTCTGTTCATAAGAGTATAGAGCCCATCAGCGACTAGTGTTAAATCCCGGTCTAACGGCACGCGTCTTGGTAAAAAATTACCTATTTAACCTCAAAGCAAAACTACAATGTAAATCCAGTTCAAACGTCATGGCTGATATTTCCAGATCAGACGGCGCGGCTGATCTGGACTTACATGTACACTTGTCGCTCTTGTCACTATTGATTTGGAGGACAAATGACAAGATCACGTAGACCTGTTTTAGCAAAAATAATCTGTCCAATGATTAACTAGAGAACATTGAAGCCAAGTGTCCTCTTATCCTAAAAGTTGGTTGGTACATGACCCCTTCTATTCTTTAGTCTATCAAGCGAAACATCAAGTTCACAGCACGTGTGTCATCTAGACAGGGGTCATCAACAGCTATCTGTATGTTGTGGAGTCATACTTGCTCTTATTCTCTTGTGTTGTTTGTTCTGTTACAATTCTCCTAGAGATAAAGTGGGAGTGCAGAAACGGTGCTTAACCCATTACTCCATAATTACACCTTTATTGCATGAGCAAACAGTGTAGATCCAGATCAGCCGAAACATAAGTGAGTTCCGTTTGATCAGTATTTACACGGTTTGCTTTAAGATTGGAGTTTTAACCAGTGCTGATCCAGATCAGAATTTGCCAGCTATTTGGATCTACATAAGCCACAAATCATGCTTACATCTAAATGAAGCAAAGATAATCGTAAAAAATTGTTTTCAGGTGTTTTGACAAGCATTTTTCAAAATACATCTATATATAGTATATACTATGAATATGTATACTATGCCCAGTTTTAAATCATGTACATGAAAATATCTACATGTGAAGTCATAATTTTACTGGCCCCTAAAAATTTTGTGAAATTAATGTTAACTTTATATAACCAGTCACAAATTTATCCACTTTCATGAAATTGTTAATGACATTTCCAAGTTTTCCTTTATTAAATTACCCCAAACTCAAAATGAAGCGAGTATGAAAATTGAAAAAAAATCTAATTTGCTTACATATACATTTTTAAATCTGCAACAAAGGATATCCCTATCACATACTGGGCATTATTTAATTTCACCAGGATCAAATTTCATGCAAAAAGCGCAAATGAATATTCGCACTTTTATTATCAGGACTAGGTATGCAATGTTTTATTTTGCACAATTTGTGGAAATTAAACCACTGCAAAATGTAATTATAATGCAGTATTAAACCAGAACAATAAAACAAATTAGAAATAACATTTTTTTAAATTTTATTCTCTAAATACACTAATTATCCTTTTATATTTTAACATGAAAACCATTTGTATTAGTAATTAAACCCATCTGAAAACAAATAAATAAAAGCTATATCACATTTAATCAAATTTTCAGAACTATTAACTGTTATTTTGACACATCACATTCAACTTAAGATTTTCAAAACTAATTTAACTAGCGTATGTCAATTTGATAATTTGCTACAACTGGTAGCTTTTAATCTTGTTCCATTTCTTCTGGCTCATCCTTCTTCTTTTCTTCTTTTGTTCCTGGTTTAGCACCTTGTTTGGCTTGCATGGCTTTCACAAAACCTTCCAAATCTGAAAAAAGAACTAATTATATTAGTTTCTTATTGGATTATATGTGGACACATGATAATGTGATAAATTGCAGCAAAGAATTAACTAGAATCTGGTGTGACTTTTTTGCTTACAAAAATGTGACCTGTAATACTTTGCTTTCAAACATTACAAACAAATTCTCAATTTTCTTAACATTTAAAGCTATTCATCCATGACATACTTCAGAGCTGGTTTTAATTGTGTTAGTTTTATTTTCGCTAATATTCGCGAATCGCTTGTCCGCTTATTTAAGGAATGATTCTTATTTTGGTGCGGTTCATGCAGATTGGACGTGCACGCGAGAGCTGTCAAATCCATAAAGCGCGCTAACGCTTTATGGTAAATTTGCCAGCTCTCGCGTGCACGTCCACTCTGCATGAACCGCACCAAAATAAGAATCATTACTTATATTTACATTTTATTCATTTTTTTCTTTAAATAAACTTTAAGTCGAACGCTTTCAACAATTAGTATTAAGTGAAAAGGGGGAGTAATACGTGGGAGTTTTCAATAGTAACAGCCATGACGTTACTGACGTCATTACGGGTCATGCGGTTCATGCAAAATGAACCGATTTTTTTTAAAGGAAGAAATCAATAGGAATGTAAATATTCATAAATACTGCAAATATAACTATGAAGAGTTTAAATATATCCGACAATACGTATACCCAAAAATAAGTAACTCAAGAATAGAACTGTTAATCACTTCAAATGTCACATATGATTTCTTTATAACCACCATTCATTTTTTTTATTTAATCATTTAAATAAATTTGGCAAATCATAACGACTGATGATGTCGCGAAATCATAAATATGTGAATAAGAAAAATAACTGATTTTTGGTAATAGTCGCCAAAATTTGACCTTACAAAATTAAAGCATTTTACAGTAATTAAATAGCCTTTCACCTGAAGCTAAGCCTGACGTTCTGTCACACAATACAGTATTTAATAAGCTCATCACTGCATTATTTTTTTCCCAGAATAAAAAAAAGAGCTATGTGAATTTAAGTCCGAAATACAAACAGGTGTTTTGACTTATGTGTATGTGCATATTAATAAATCTGGTGCATGAACCAAATGTTTAAGTAATTAGATTTTATTAGGAGGGTGCACAACTATAGATTTTGTATACAGTATGTATCTCATAGAAATCTTAAGTAATAATGTGTCAGGTTTTTTGCTGGGTACAAGTCTATGCCTTCCAAACTTTTGCAATTGAAAGGATAGGAACGAGCCACTGACATGAAGACAGAAAAATTCTCAACTGACCTCCTTTTGCTGCAGCATTAGCCACATCCTCTCCTAGACCAAACTGGGTCATCAGTGGTCCAAGCTGGCCCGACTGTAGAGCAGAACTGAACGATGACAACGCCTGAAATTTGAAATACAAGTTATCTGTAACAATAAACTGAGGTTTTAAAACAATCCACACCTTATTACCTCTTTCTTCCAAATATATCCACATCTTGATTTGCACTGAATCTAAAAGTGAACCATGTAGATCCTGATCTGATGGGTGATCTGAACCTACACTGTTTGCCCATGCAAAAAATGTGTATGTATGGAGGGAAGAATTAAACAAAGACGCCATCAATTCAAAGGGTATCAATTTATCATTGATTGTCAGCGACGAATACCACATTGATGCTTATTTTTAAAATAGTGATACAAAGCTTATATACAACAAGAATATACATATAATTCTCAATAAAAAACGGATTTTGCTCTTTTTTCACAAAAACTAGATGGGTGTTTGGTTGAGCAGAAGACAATGCTTATTACACTTTTCGCGATAAAAATAACAGTTTTGTCAGAATGTGCAATAAGTTCACCAACAAGTTACCAAAAAATAAAAAGAACTTGTAGATTCTTTAGAAATACTGTTACATAAACAACAAAAACATCAACAAGTAAGTCTGAAGACACATTTTCCTGTGATTTGCCCCATTTTAACCCTTTCCTCCATAGACATACCTTTATTGTGTGGGGGAACAGTTTAGATCCAGATCAGCTGGCACATCTGTGCTGTCTGATCAGGATCGGCACTGGTCATATTTTGGTCGGAAATAACCTAACAAATATCTAGAATGTGTCCTCGGATACTGATACCCCCTCTGCAGCAACATAATTTTTAATAACAAAAGGCCATAACTCTGGTAAATATGGTTGCAGGAAAAAATCCTGTCTTTACGATCAGCTACACATCCTGCTGGATCATCTGCGCAAGTTTGAAATAAATCAGCCTAATAGTTTAGGAGGAGTTGATGCCACAAGATCTGGGGACGTACGGACTGACGTACAGATGGACGAGTGCAACTCTATATGCCTCCCACTGTGGGGGCATAAAAAAGCAAACAGTTTAGATCATCATCAGACGGCACAGATGTGCCAGCTGATCTGGATCTAAACTGTCTGCCCACGCAATTAAGGTGTATCTATGTAGAAAAGGGTTAAATACATGACCAACCTGTTTGAACTGTGGTGAGGAAATTGTTGCCCTCAACTCTTCTTCCGACTTGGGCAGTACTTCACCCTCAGGGAGATGTTCCATCAAACGTTTCTGTACGTCAGCATTCGCCAAAATCGGTATCATGGACTCCGGACTCAGTGCTTTGGAAAGGTCTATCGCTGTAATAAGTTATACCTCTATGAAAATTATATGATGATTGTTTCTGGAAAATGATGTCTGCATAGCGGGACAGTGCAAGACAATAAATGTATATATCTGTGAGATGGATCAGAAATAACTTCAAAACTCAATAGAGGAGTTTGGAATGTCACAGTGGAGTTACAATATCTAATTTTCTTAAAAAGCCTGTGTTACTTATTTAAAAGTTAAATGATGAAAATAGCAGAACAATTTGAAACAAATGTATGACATTTTCTGTGAAAAAACCCATACTTCTGGAATTGGAAACATGGCTGAAAGTTGAAACAGTAAAGGACTGCTGTCAATAAACACATTACACTTATAGAATGATTCAATAACCCGTTCCTCCATATGGACACATTTTTACACATGTGCCAACAGTGTAGATCCAGATCAGCCATCAGATCAGGATCTGCACTAATTGGCTTTTGGTCAGAAATAACCTAACAAATCAAAAAGTGAACTGTGCAGATCCTGATCAAATGACACGGATGTGCCTGCTGATCTGGATCTACACTGTTCTCCCATGCAATCAATGTGGGTCTAAGGAGGACCCTTAATTATATTAGTTAACTTATCTATTAACCATTTTCTAAGCAAAGGTCTAATGAAAATACCCAGTACTTACGTTCTTTATCTGCTGGCACTGTAAAAGAAAAACACAATGTGTTAGAAACCAGCCTTTTATGTTTGTTAATCATTTAAAGACACTTATGTTTCTAAATGTAAAAGTCTCATCTTCTTAGTTTCTATCTTCTCTGACATAATCATAATGTATCTACCATAAGTCTATTTTAATTTAAATTCATAATGACAATACATCAACATGCAGTGTCAAAATGCAAGATATAAAACAATAAAACAAAAACATTAGCATAATCACATAACCCCACCACTACACTGATTGCCAGAACTAGTTTTGACTATGAATTTTAAATTTCTGTCCTTTTTAACTGGATGTTGGGTTTTCACTTACTGGAAATTAAACTTCTCTAACTGGTTTTAGAGTTACAGAATAATTACAAAATGACAGATTTGGCCTCTATTTCTTCAGATAGTTAACTAAATCTAAATGACCGGCTTCAACAAAGTCTACACAGAGTGAATACGAAAATCTGGAATTTTCAGACCAAGACAATTCCATTTCGCTCTAATACTGAGCAGACAATTAATAAATAGAACAACATCCTATATTGCTTCGTGGCAAAGGATAAGAAATGATTCGAAGAGAGAATATAATTGTGGCACTCAGGTACTTTGTTATGATTTTATTTTGTGAGGGTGTAAATTTTGCATATTTCTTGCTAGGGCAAATGTGTGAATTTAAACCCTTAGCGAAATTACATAATGTAATAAGATGTCTTTACAAGAAACACTATACTCCAATTTATGGCCAGGTGAATGTATCATTTGTTGCTTTTGTGTGAATATTAGTCACCAAGAAATTAAATGATCAGTGGATCAATGGAAAAAGTCATATACCAGTCATGTTGGACAGAATGTTTTGTAAGTCACTCAGCTGAATGGCCGACTTGTTAGCACCAGAACCCTGTGCAGCGGACAATGTTGCACTACCAGCAGTAGCGGAGGTTGTTGTCGTGTTCTGGGAGGGAAGAGCAGCGGCTGTGACTGGCCGTTGCTGAGTGGGCGTCTCAGAAGAACCGCCCCTTGTTCCCGGGGATGACTGTACTCTCAATGGCCTATTGAAGTAAAACATGTTATTTAGTTAAATGCGTTCTGACAATTGGTTGGGAAAAACACTTTTCCTCTTGTTCAAATAATAAGGACTAACCAAAGGTGCGAGTCTTTCTCAAGCATACGAAGGCTCATAAGTGGCTTTTCACTGTGCACGAGTGAAATGACTTTTTTGTTGTTTTTTTATCTAAGAAGGTGACCTCGTGAACGAAAGAAAAGGAGCACTTTCATTGAAAAGAATTGGATATTACGGTTAATTTTGCTAAGGCAAATTCCAGTCCTCTGGAATTACCAAGAACCACTATGCTCTGTAACATAACATCTCATTTTTCAAAATAATAATTTGACATAATATTGCATGGTAAACTTTTGCCAGAATAAGAAATCATAGTTAAGTCTGGGAGTGAAACACGCAAAACATTTCACAGTAGCAATCAAAGTTTCTGAAGATCAATTTAATAAAACTGTATTTACGGTTCAGATGCAGTACTCTGCACGCTGCCAGGACGACCCATCAGTGCTGACAGTCCACCACCTGGACCTCCCATGCTCATCCCTCCTACAAACATAATGTTCCAAATCTATAGATTTTGAACTTCACAAAATTAATCCAAGACTTCTCACTAGACTGTGTCCACAGGACACTGATGCCCCCACTGCTGCAATAACATTTGTTACAAAATTTTGTACCAGGTATTAACAACATGTGGTGATCATGATTAGTAAATGAGGAGTAAGTGTAACTAACATAAACAAAAGGCCATAACTGTGGTGAAAATTGTTGCAAGACAATGTCCTTTACAACAATCTTCACATCATGTCTAATCATCTGTGCAAGTTTGAAAGAAATCTGCCAAATAGAAAATGTGAAGTCGATGCCACAAAATTTTGTAAGTGAAATAAACAAAGGGCCATAACTGTGGTAAAAATGGCAGCAGAAAAAAATCTTTTTTTTTATAATCATCTACCCAGCCATCTTGATCATGTGTGCAAGTTAGAAAGAAATCTGTCCAAAAGTAAATCAGGAGTTGATGCCACAAGATATTATTACTGAAAAAAACAAAGGGCCATAACTCTGGTAAAAATAGTCGCAGGAAAAAATCCTTTCTTTACGATCATCTACACATCCTGCTTCATCATCTGTGCAAATTCGCAAGAAATCTGCCTTATAGTTTTGGAGGAGTTGATGCCACAAGATTTAATTACTGAAATTAACAAAGGGCCATAACTCTGGTAAAAATGGTCGCAGGAAAAAATCCTTTCTTTACGATCATCTACACATCCTGCTTCATCATCTGTGCATGTTCGCACGAAATCTGCCTTATAGTTTTGGAGGATTTGACGCCACAAGATTTAATTAATGAATATAACAAAGGGCCATAACTCTGGTAAAAATGGTCGCAGGAAGAAATCCTTTCTTCACGATTATCTACACATCCTGCTTCATCATCTGTGCAAGTTTGCAAGAAATCTGCCTTGTAGTTTAGGAGGAGTTGACGCCACAAGATTTTATAACTGAAATTAACAAAGGGCCATAACTCTGGTAAAAATGGTCGCAGGAAAAAATCCTTTCTTTACGATCATCTACACATCCTGCTTGATCATCTGTGCAAGTTTGAAAGAAATCCGCCTTATAGTTTAGGAGGAGTTGATGCCACAAGATTTGGGGACGTACGGACTGACGAGTGCAACTCTATATGCCTCCCACTTTGTGGGGGCAAAAAAAACAAAGGGCCATAACTCTGGTAAAAATAGTCACAAGAAAAAATCCTTTCTTTACGATCATCTACACATCCTGCTTCATCATCTGTGCATGTTTGCAAGGAATCTGCCCTGTAGTTTAGGAGGAGTTGATGCCACAAGATTTAATTGCTGAAATTAACAAAGGGCCATAACTCTGGTAAAAATGGTCGCAGGAAAAAATCCTTTCTTTACGATCATCTTCACATCATGTCTAATCATCTGTGCAAGTTCGCAAGAAATCTGCCTTATAGTTTTGGAGGAGTTGATGCCACAAGATTTAATTACTGAAATTAACAAATGGCCATAACTCTGGTAAAAATGGTCGCAGGAAAAAATCCTTTCTTTACGATCATCAACACATCCTGCTTCATCATCTGTGCAAGTTCGCAAGAAATCTGCCTTATAGTTTTGGAGGAGTTGACGCCACAAGATTTAATTAATGAATATAACAAAGGGCCATAACTCTGGTAAAAATGGTCGCAGGAAGAAATCCTTTCTTCACGATTATCTACACATCCTGCTTCATCATCTGTGCAAGTTTGAAAGAAATCCGCCTTATAGTTTAGGAGGAGTTGATGCCACAAGATTTGGGGACGTACGGACGTACGAGTGCAACTCTATATAAAAATATATACAACTATATTAATACACTGAGTTACAATTCTCGAGCTTTGGATTTCAAAACACCTACATGTTCTAGTAAAAGGCTGTCACTTGCTTCATAATCATTTTTAGTAATTTTAACACAAAAATTTGAACTAGAAAATGTAAAAAATGGGGCTATTTACTGTCTAGGCCATCTTATGAAAAGCTTTTAACTATATCTTATCCTGAAAAATCCTGAAGTAAGTACAACTTACCTAGTAGCTGCATGAGTTGTTGTTGACTCATTCCTCCAAGGATACTCTGTAGATCTGAGTCTCCTGCTAAAATAAACCAAATGTTTTAGCTCTTTGCCTATTCATTGTTACAGAATACTCTGTAGATCTGAGTCTCCTGCTAAAAATTATAGTAAAATAAAGCAAATGTTTGAGCTCTTGACCTATTCATTGTTACAGAATACTCTGTAGATCTGAGTCTCCTGCTAAAATAAAGCAAATGTTTTAGCTCTTGGCCTATTCATTGTTACAGAAAACTCTGTAGATCTGAGTCTCCTGCTAAAAATTATAGTAAAATAAAGCAAATGTTTGAGCTCTTGACCTATTCATTGTTACAGAATACTCTGTAGATCTGAGTCTCCTGCTAAAATAAACCAAATGTTTTAGCTCTTGGCCTATTCATTGTTACAGAAAACTCTGTAGATCTGAGTCTCCTGCTAAAAATTATAGTAAAATAAAGCAAATGTTTGAGCTCTTGACCTATTCATTGTTACAGAATACTCTGTAGATCTGAGTCTCCTGCTAAAATAAAGCAAATGTTTTAGCTCTTGGCCTATTCATTGTTACAGAAAACTCTGTAGATCTGAGTCTCCTGCTAAAAATTATAGTAAAATAAAGCAAATGTTTTAGCTCTTGACCTATTCATTGTTACAGAAAACTCTGTAGATCTGAGTCTCCTGCTAAAAATTATAGTAAAATAAAGCAAATGTTTTAGCTCTTGGCCTATTCATTGTTACAGAAAACTCTGTAGATCTGAGTCTCCTGCTAAAAATTATAGTAAAATAAAGCAAATGTTTTAGCTCTTGACCTATTCATTGTTACAGAAAACTCTGTAGATCTGAGTCTCCTGCTAAAATAAACCAAATGTTTTAGCTCTTTGCCTATTCATTGTTACAGAATACTCTGTAGATCTGAGTCTCCTGCTAAAAATTATAGTAAAATAAAGCAAATGTTTGAGCTCTTGACCTATTCATTGTTACAGAATACTCTGTAGATCTGAGTCTCCTGCTAAAATAAAGCAAATGTTTTAGCTCTTGGCCTATTCATTGTTACAGAAAACTCTGTAGATCTGAGTCTCCTGCTAAAAATTATAGTAAAATAAAGCAAATGTTTTAGCTCTTGGTCTACTAATAGGTTATAGAATAGCAGTGCTTCAATTGTTGATTTTATACAGGTATTCTAAATTCTCAATATAGATTCTGTATTGCTCCCATGGGTTTTGTTTGATGATTAAACTGCCATCAATTAACAGTAGGATCTAGATATAAACTTGTTGCTTTATTATGTGTGTCTTCACTAAACAAAAGAGCAGAGTAATGATCTATGCTTCTCTTTAAGGTTCATTATGTTATTTTTAATTTTAATTTTGTAAGCAAACAGTGTAGATCCTGATCAGATTGCATTGATGTGCAGGCTGTTCTCGATCAAAACTATTCACCCTATCTTAAAAGACATATCCATGAAGTATGTGTACATTCTCTTCTCAACAATCAACTCACCAAGATTGGCAAGGTCGGTAGGCAGGGAACCACTACCTTCACCACCTCTGCTGGATCCCAGCAAGGTATACAACAATAAACTCACCAAGATTGGCAAGGTCAGTAGGCAGGGAACCACTACCTCCACCACCTCTGCTGGATCCCAGCAAGGTAAACAACAATCAACTCACCAAGATTGGCAAGGTCAGTAGGCAGGGAACCACTACCTCCACCACCTCTGCTGGATCCCGGTGTAGGAGGATTGTTAAGGAACTCATTCACCTTCTTACAGTGATCTTCATCTTTGTCCGATTTTGGTTCCTAGATTCAGACAGAAAAGTTAATATAAATTACCAATTACCTTATGACCTGTGCCCAAGGTTATAAAACTGAGAATGGAAACCAGTCTCAAATCTCAAGCATCTGATTGGCTGAAATGGTGACTGGTCGCCATTTCAGCCAATCAGATGCTTTAGATTTGAGACTGGTTTCCATTCTCAGTTTTATAACCATCAGCCCTTGTCAGTCATACATATACTATAGTAATGAACATTCACAAACTCAAAGCCACATTCTGAGCTTATTGCTGTGAAAGTTTTATTTCTGTAATATTTGCTATTAAAGCCACAAGTTTAAATCTGCAATAATTTTCATCTTGATGCTTAGTACCCCACATTATTCTTGTTAAACGTATAAAAATAAACACTGATAAATTATATTTAAAAATTTATTTAGTTGGAAGATGGAGCCTGGCTACAAATCCGGGATAAATGTATTCACAAATATGAAACAAATGCAGTTTTCAGAGAAATACAGAGAGTGAAACACTGCAATATATATGTAAATATCATGACTTTATACACACTTAAACTCTTTACTCTATTGACAAATACTGTGTAGATCCAGATCACCAGGCACATCAGGATATACACTGTATGCTTTCAGAATTCATTTTCATTTAACCCTTACCTGTATAGATACGCATTTTTACGCATGTGCAACCAGTGTAGATCCAGATCAGCCGGCACATCCGTGCCGTCTGATCAGGATCTGCACTGGTCGCATTTTGGTCTTAAATAACCTAATTGATCAAATAGCGAACAGTTTAGATCCTGATCAGACGGCATGGATGTGCCGGCTGATCTGGATCTAAACTGTTCGCCCTAGCAATAAAGGTGTATCTGTACAGAAAAGGGTTAATAGGTCTTTGACCAAGAAGCGACAATTGTAGATCCGGATCAGATGATAATACTGTGCTGTCTGATCTGGATAATTATACACTGGTCTCACACACAATGTCATGTATTATGTAAATGGGTTACTGGAAATTTGGAAGTTTAGAAACACTGAGAAATGTTTCACTCCTGGCACGATCTCACAAAGTATTTATTTAATAACGGTCAAACTGCGTCTCACCTGCATCCAGAAGAAGAACTTTCTGGTGGAAGACTTGAACTTGAGAACAAACACCCGACCAGTAGTACACTGCTTCACATGCTTGAATTCTATGTCATCTGGGAAGATAATCAAGTCCTGAAAGACAACAAACCATACAGTATTCCAGAGTGAAGTGTACCGTCATTGTTCGAATATAAGCCGCACTCATGTATAAGCCGCACCGCCCCCAAATTGATAGAACATATGAAAATAGCTAACCGAAAAGTATAAGCAGCCAAACCTGTGTATTAGCCGCATCCCCAACTTTTTACTTCCAAATTCTGGGGAAAAAGTGCGGCTTATATTCAAACAATGACGGTAACCAACGACACTTTCCAACTGCGGTCTACAGTACTTTAATTGATGAGTGAAGCTGTGATTGCATATTGCATACATGATCTATCGTTGCTTTGTTGTATTGTTGATGATAATGATTGAAAATAATATATAATTTAATAAATAAATTGATATACAATGAAAATTTGTTCGTGCTTTTATTATGATCGGACGCTTACTGTTATTGGATTATTATACTAAACAGACCTGTGAAAAACTACAGTTAGCTAGGTATTAATTGTTATTTTCGAAGTGATCATCCTGATCAAAATATACCGCACAATTGAGTACTTACACCTTAATGTGAAGACAATAAGGGCCGAAGAACAGGCTTTAAATTTAGAGTTAAGCGTCAGTTGTGTTGTGTCAGTGTCAGTGGGAAACATGGCACACAAGTTTCATATCGGTGAAAAATTCAGTGATTTTGTTTTCGTTAAAAAGTAAAATTAACTTGTATCAAAAACAGGAAAACGTGCAACTTTTCAAAGAGATTCAATAAATTTAAATGCTAAAAAGCCGTGCTCCAAATAAAAACTTTAACGATAGGATTAAATACTATGAAATCACGTATAGTTGTAAGAATTTTAAAGCCAGGTGAGATTGCAAGAAGACGACCAGGTAAGTGTCAATCATTTTTTATTTGATAATACACGCCAACAAAAGTTGTGTGTAGTATTTAGCAATTCCATAAATAAATCTATAAATTTAAATGGACACGGTCTTTTATATAGTAAAAAAAGTTATTCCAAATATTTTCAGCTGAATTAAATCCGCTTGAAAACAGCATGTTCCGTGGTTTATACACAGCTTACATCTTCCCAGCCATCGTCATGAATCCATACACTATACATGTATGTGTTCATATGTTATTTGCTTTCAAGTTTGATTATTCAATTTAAGGTTCAAAGCCGCATTTCGTTTATGTGTTGCACTGTAAACATTTTCACGAGTAGCATCCCTTTACAGAACAAGCTAGCGGCGTAATATTCGATTTTATTAACAATTATTTATTTGAATCTAAACATGTATATAGATATATAACCATACATGTATTTGAAAACTGCGGACTACAAAGATATAAAGCCATAATTCAGCTTATCTGTTTTAAAAAGTGCGGCCGATATAGAACATTGTTAAACAGTAATTTGAAAACTGCGGACGACAAAGATATATAACCATAATTCAGCTTATCTGTTTTAAAAAGTGCGGCCTATATAGACATTTTTATACAGTTATTTGAAAATGCGGACGATATAGATATATAGCCATACATCTTTTTGAAAACTGCGGACAACATAGTTTTAAGATATATTCTTTAATCTGTTTTAAAAAGTCTGGCCAATATAGAACATTGCTATACAGGTATTTGAAAGTGCGGACGACATAGATATATATAGCCATTCATCTGTTCGAAATCTACGGACAACATAGTTTTAGAACACTGTTATACATGTATTTGGAAGTGCGGACAACATAGATACACTTAACCAATGTACACCGATCTATTAGATTATTTATTTCAGCAATTGTACGAGGGTTGTTCGGAAAGTTTTGAGACAGTATGATTTGCTCAGTAACTAATTATTGCTGCGCAGAATATTTAATACAAATTATAGTTTAATATGTAATTTATCCGAGTAAGTACTTTAAACGTGGTAACGCTACTATTATGCATATAATCGTTTCCATAGCAGGGTTTCCCCCAGGATTTCAGGAAGGGTTGTCGCAGCATAGACTGATTTTATCCATTTTGTCGCGCGCTGCAACGCGGTGTTTCATTTTCAGTCTTACTTATATATCATTTTTAATTCTCATTTAAATAAATAAATGAAAAAAATAAGTTTTGTTTTTATTCTTAAGTGGCTTTATTCATTTAAAGCCTTTTAAATGATATAAATGCTAATAATAAATGTGTATTCACACACACTGTTCTGTGGCTGCTGTAGGTTAAAAGATTTATAACATAGATTAAAAAGTCGTAAATTAAATTCTTTCACCAAAAAATCTTATGCTTTTTTTAAATTGAAACACAAATCCTAATTATATTACAACATCTGAAATTCCTCAGATCCGATCACTTGTAATTAGATCTAATATCAATTAGAAATATTTATGAACACAAAAACTAAAATAAATGGAAATTACAATTTAATGTGCTTATTTGTAATTATATAAAGATGTTTTAGGAAAACCAAAAGCATTTTTTTTTTCAATAAAACATTTTTTGATGGTGGAAACTACACAGTTGCACTTTTTATTACCTCCCTTTTTTCAAGATCGGCAAAACTTGCACGAACATAGCTTTTTTTCCGTAATCGCCGTTTCTTCTCAAATACAGAACAAACGGACCGCGAATGTCACCTTTCGCTTTTTTGATTGCAATTAAAACTCGTATAATTTACTAATTATACCTACCCGTGCGAAAAAGAAATGATGCGCCATGCCTTGTCAATTAAAGAACAATAGGAACGCGTATAATAACTTGCGCTTTTTATATTAAAAACACTTCTAAACTTTACATAAACTTGATGCGCCATGCTTTCTCTGATACATAAGCCCAACAAAAAAATTATCGTACCATTGTCCCGTTTGCAAAACATGTAATAAAATTGATCATTTTAACCGTAAACGGCTTCTGATGTCGATCCACTGTATGACG
Organism: Corbicula japonica; assembly: GCA_038501625.1. NCBI lineage: Eukaryota > Metazoa > Mollusca > Bivalvia > Venerida > Cyrenidae > Corbicula > Corbicula japonica. Next base: position 8,981 of record JAZAYU010000044.1, on the reverse strand, counting down.
TCATTTGTGTTAACTTTCGCTGCGGCATAGGACAATATTGAATGTTAGCTGGATGTTACAGCGTATTTTGAATTGAAAATGTGTTTCAAGTGTTTCTCTTTTGTTCTGCGGATGTTATAAGATCAAACCGACGATGTTCTGAAAACGATGCCAGCGTCTAGGTTATTTTGTTTTCGATTTACTCGAAATGAAAATGGCTTTGTTTGTTGCTGTTGTTGAATTTCATTAGAAGCTATGTTACGGAATAATCAAGATGTCAGAAAGTTATATTTTCCGTGGATATTATCAAACAAGAGGGCCCTTAGGGCCCTGGGTCGCTCACCTGAGTGTTGTAAGGAAAACCCATGACCTCTGGGGCGGGGCAAATTTTGACCCCAGGGCCATAATTTGAACAACTTTGTTAGAGGTCTATTAGACAATGTTTCATGCAAAATATCTAACTTTTAGCCAATGCGGTTTTGGAGAAGAAGATTTTTTAAGTTTTTGCTATATTTATAAGGAAAACACATGACCCCTACCGGGCGGGGCCAATTTTGACCCCAGGGCTATAATTTGAACAATCTTGGTAGAGGAATTTTGACCCCTGGGAAATAATTTGAACAATCTTTGTAGAGTTCTACTAGAGGATGCTAAATGCCAAATATCTAAGCTCTAGGCCTTGTGGTTTCAGACAAGAAGATTTTTAAAGTTTTTCCTATATAAATCTATGTAAAATGAAGTGACTCCTGGGGCGGGGCCAATTTTGACCCCAGGGAAATAATTTGAACAATCTTTGTAGAGTTCTACTAGAGGGTGCTAAATGCCTAATATCAAAGCTCTAGGCCTTGTGGTTTCAGACAAGAAGATTTTTTAAGTTTTTCCTATATAAGTCTATGCAAAATGAAGTGACCCCTGGGGCGGGGCCAATTTTGACCCCAGGGAAATAATTTGAACAATCTTTGTAGAGTTCCACTAGAGGTTGCTAAGTGCCAAATATCTAAGCTCTAGGCCTTGTGGTTTCAGACAAGAAGATTTTTAAAGCTTTTCCTATATAAGTCTATGTCAAATGAAGTGACCCCTGGGGCAGGGCCAATTTTGACCCCAGGGAAATAATTTGAACAATCCTTGTAGAGTTCCACTAGAGGTTGCTAAATGCCAAATATCTAAGCTCTAGGCCTTGTGGTTTCAGACAAGAAGATTTTTAAAGCTTTTCCTATATAAGTCTATGTTAAATGAAGTGACCCCTGGGGCAGGGCCAATTTTGACCCCAGGGAAATAATTTGAACATTCCTTGTAGAGTTCCACTTGAGGTTGCTAAATGCCAAATATCTAAGCTCTAGGCCTTGTGGTTTCAGACAAGAAGATTTTTAAAGTTTTTCCTATATAAGTCTATGCAAAATGAAGTGACCCCTGGGGCGGGGCCAATTTTGACCCCAGGGAAATAATTTGAACAAACTTTGTAGAGTTCCACTAGAGGATGCTAAATGCCAAATATCTAAGCTCTAGGCCTTGTGGTTTCAGACAAGAAGATTTATAAAGTTTTTCCTATATAAGTCTATGTAAAATGAAGTGACCCCTGGGGCAGGGCCAATTTTGACCCCAGGGCTATAATTTGAACAATCTTGGTAGAGGACCACTAGGTGATGCTACACAACAAATATCAAAGTTCTAGGCCTTACGGTTTCAGAGAAGAAGATTTTTTAAAATTTCATGTTCAAAATCTATTTTTATCCTCTGTGACCTAGATAGGCAATGGACCGGAACCATTTGAACAATTTTGGTAAAGCTTCATGCAAGTAACATTCCTGCCAAGTTTCAGCAAGATTGGCCCAGGAGTTCAGGAGAAGAAGTCGTTTCAAGAAAAAGTTGACGACGCACGGACGCACGCACGCACGGACGACGGACGACGGACATCAGGCGATCACAAAAGCTCACCATGAGCACTTCGTGCTCAGGTGAGCTAAAAAGGGATGCTTTAGTTCCTTCATTCTTTGCTCGAAATGGTCAGATGGCAGAAGTAAGTCATTTTTATAAAGTTTTGTTCTGATTACTGACAACGCGGACGAATAGTAATTCAGCTACGATTTATATCACATGCGGTCATAATCAACTGTCGCCAACATGTGGGCGGAGCCGACATGCGTTATCCATCAGTTCTTGTTACTGATTGGTTAACTCGCAAAGCTGATGACGCTGTCAATTATCGGCGCGATCAGCTGTCTCTGGTTTATTAAGAAGAGTTTTCATACTGATAATGCAATCAACAGGTACACAAGTCGCTGTGGGGGATAAGGCATGGCGGACAAATTATGGCATGTCGCAAATTGGGTCCTGAAATTATGGCTTGTCGCATGCGACAAGCGTAAATGGCCTGGGGGAAACCCTGCATAGCAACAACTGTCCACGCATCCTGGCGCACGGCGTATTTTCTTGTTATAATTTTTATTTCTGAATGAAAAGAGCCCCTAAAATTGCGCCATACGTCGAGAAATTTTTTTGCTGTTACTTCTGACTTCGGTACGTCATTTCCGCTAGTTGTTTAGGCTGTTATCTCAGATCGTTATAGTAACACCTGTGCGACAAGGCAGCGACTATGGAAACACCGTCAAAAGAAGAAAAGGTGTGTGTTTATTAAGTTTGCGTTAATCTTGGGAAATTGCCAACATAAACCAAGCAACTTCTAGAACTGGCAAATAAGGGACGAACTGTTAGTCGGCCATTGATGTTTAGATGGCATAAGGAGTATCAGGATGGCAGAAAGTCAACAAAAGACAAGGAAAGGAGCTGTCACTCGTCCTTCATCGAAGATAAACTGACATTAAGCAAAACACGCTTTAGAGAGACTGTCGCATAACACTATTAACAGTAAGAGAAGTTGCAGAAGTTCGCGATGCAGGTACGGCCACTGCTCACAAAATGTTAACTGATACACTTTCAATGTCACGGGTTTTGGCATAAGAAATGTGTACTAGTGTAATGTGTTGTACATCTTATTGTTTAATGTTTTGTATTTACTTGAGCATGGGCACTTCGAACCGAACGTTTTCTCTGCACTATTTTGAAAAAGTCGAGATAAACTAAGGGAGATATTATCAATATCGTTTTGTGAGACACGATCACAGTCTAGAAGATTGTTTATTTTCTCATCGATCGATTGTATAACTGATATATCAATATTCGATTCGAAATTAATTGCTTTATATGGTTCCCAAAGTTTTATTTCCGGTTCGTTGTTCGCTTGGTGTTCGACAATACACGGTTCTTTTAATTTTAAAGAAAATGAAACCGGCGAATGGCAGTCAGACAACAGGGGACAAAACTCTTCAACGCAAAGGTTTTCGACGTACTGTAATAATCTCGTTGAGCAAACAAAATTATCGATCACGCTCTTATCTTTGAATGTGAATTTACCCTTTAAATCGTGTTTACTTCTGCCGTTAATTATATACAAATTATTTTTCTTTAAAAAATCAATGAATTTGTATCCATAATTATTAACCATTTTATCTTCACTACAACGTTTTAATCTTATTGTATTGCTTTCTACGAGTCTCATTTCCTCAATATATTCATCGTATATTTCGTTCATGTTTAATTCACGAAACAGGTTTGAATCAATTTCAATATAATCAAATAAGTTTTTTGTTCTTGCATTGTAATCACCAAAAAGGCAGATGTGATCGTATTGGTTTGATAAGTTTTCTAACTCCTGATCTATTTCGGAAAAGGCATCTTCTGTAGCATAACAAGAATTTTCTGGAGGAATATAAACTACTCCAATCAAAATATCCTTATACTTTGTAAGACGCTTTGATAAAACGAACCAGTACACAAGTTTTGAATCACTCTCAATTATTTTTATGTGTTTCAATAAATGAGTTTTGACCGCTATAGCAAGACCACCTGATTTACGCTTAGAAATCGACTTTCTGTGTTTAAAAAATAACGAATATCCGCTAAATTCTATTTCGTCTGTACAATCAGTTTTGGTTTCTTGAAAACCAATAATATCATATCTGCTTATAAAATTATAAAAATCTGGACATTTCTGTTTTGATAATAAGCCACATACATTCAAGGAAAGAAAGTTTAAAGATATATTGTCACTTTTTCTGCTGTCAACAATTTTACCTGACACAGGTATTTGTGTTTGAAAACACTGATTATTAGTCGCAGGCGGATTGTAATGAAAACTAGGACAATCTCCCTGTCTAGCCTAGCTAATCGTCAGGTGATTTTCGTGCATTTCGTGCGTGTTAGTGTCCATCTTGTCCGTTAGTTCCACAATAAGAGGCGCGGTATGTGTATTACTGTCACTGAAATTTAGTTGGCTTGCATCTTCACAAACGCGGCGTTTGTTGTTTTCATCCTCAAGAGGAGAAGCTTTGTGTTTGTTTTGTTGGGTATGTGTTCGTTCTCGTAGTGGTCCAAATCTGTTCGGTGTCTCAAAATTTAGAAAAATGGGTGGTGGTTCGCGTCGGGTTGGTGGTCGGTACTCTCTGCTTTGTTTGTTTTCAGTGTTTGTGTTTGTTTCTGTTACTGTGACGTCAGAAGGTTTGCGTCGTGTGTCTGTCCACGAATCATCGTCTATGTTGTATAAATAACTGTTTACATACAGTTTGTCTCTGACCAGTGAAATCTTGTAGCCTGGTTTCCTAAATCGTCTCATTATTGGGAATAGCTGACGACGCTTCTGCTCAATTTCAGGAGGGAACTGTTCATTAATGAAGTGCCCTTCTTTTTTCTTGTTGAGTATTATCCCTAGTTGTTTCACCAATGATCGATCTTTGAGGTCATCAAATTTGGCAACAATAGGTCTGGATTTATCAGACGGGCCTCCGACTCTGTGCACTTTCTTAAATTTAATTGTGGAAAGGTCAACTTTGTTTACATTTATTGATTCGTCATTTTGGATGTGTTCAATGAGGAATGTTTTTAGTGTTGATTCACAGTTTTCTGTTTCTTGACCAGTATGCTCTGGAATACCTATAAATATTAAATTTTCCTGCATAGATTCACAGCGGAGGTTAGTCAACTGCTCTTTTATTTCCTTGTTGTCGGTTTTGACGTAATTTAAACTTTCTTTTAGATAAACATTTTCACTTTGCAGTTGTCGGATATCACTGGTGTAATTCTTTTTATGAGCATGAAAATCATCAACAACAGCACTCATTACTTGACAAAAAGATTCAACTTCATCTAGTTTTTTCTCAATTTTTTGATTCCCAGACTTCATTGACGATATTTCATTGTGTACTCTCGTCAGTTCGGATTCAATAGTAGATAGTTTTGTGACATTATGCTCAATTTTTGAGAGTCTGCTGTCCATTTTCGTGATTAGATCTATCAAAAGCTGGGTTTGATTATCCTTCGCAGTATGGTTCATCATGTAGGAAATATCGGGTGGGGGTGGGGGAGGATAGTGTCCGTAGAATGGAGGTAATGGAAACATAGGACGATCTTCGGGCCTGCGTCCCCCAGAATAGAAAATATTATTTAAGTCAATGTCATTAGTTGCAGTTTTTGTAGCTTTGGTTGGGGATAAAGACCTTGCAACACATTCCGATTGACTATCATTGGTTGCACAATCAATTGTTTTTCCCGCTGTTGAAGATTTTGATCTATCAGACTGTTTTGCATCTTTGCTTGTGATTTTACCTGAGTTAGGCATTTTCCAAGAATTCAGATCACTTATTATGTCAAATCACTCCAAAAATTATATTTTCCAACTAAAAAAGTCCACACAAAACAAAAATTTTATTAATTTTCACAGATCGATTTTCAAAACACCGCCATCTTTTAGAGCCTCGTTTTCGAAAAAAATTAAGAAATTACTAAGCCGACTTCTTCAAACTGCATATAACACAAACTTTTCATGTTGCTTTGATCGGTGTTTTTTTCACAGATTGAAATTTGTATACATGATAATTAATGCCTTTGTATTAAATAAAGTGTGAATAATATAATTAGTCCATAAAAATACTGCTAACAACTCTGTGAAATTATTTATTTTTAAAATCAGTATCAAACATTTATTGAGTGATTTCAATATAAAGAGCCATTTAAATAATACCATGCTATCATAATAATGTATTTTATTATCCTCAGAGGTCCTATTTTGATGCTGCCCTATTTTGACGCCTTATTGTTTTCATTGTTATTTCGTTGAATATAATATCTAATGATGTAATTTTCTACCACACTGCTGAAAAATGGTGTTGGTATAATTTTCTATCATAAATATGTATAGAAATTGATTCCATGAAGTTTTTTCAAGGTTTTAATTGTTAACCTCCATTTTTATAAGAAATTCTTAATGCACTTTTTTACCTACATTGATAAATATAAAATTTTATTATGTAAGCAAGAAAAGTAAAAACTGTATGCACAACTGAAGCTCTCATACACTTGCAGAGTTTGTAAAGTATCAATTGCAGTATGTGTATGTGTTTTAAGATCAGTAAACACTGTTCAAAATACATATACTTCTTATATTATTTTTATATATTTATTGTTCTTTGCTTGATAATTTGTTGTGTCTATGAAGCTTTATTTTAAAAGAACTGGGAATTTAAAGAGCAAACAATTATGCTGAAAATATTTTATTGCATGTAGACAATCAGAAGACAAAACTTGTAATTATTTGAATAATTACATTAGTATCAGGTGACTCTCATTCGAGAGCCTCAATGTCGGTCAAAAGCTTTATAGCTTATGTTTATACATGTTGACAAATACGGACAATAAATAAAATTTGTATTGTATTGTATTGTATTGTATTGTAGCCTATTGACACAATGTGAGACCTTTATTAAAAATATCTGGTTTTTATCAACTGGCTAAAACAGATCTTTGACAATCATATAATACACACTTTATTTTATTTCTTTTGACTCAGAAATTACAAAGAGAAAGTGCAAAACATAAAAATAAGGAAATTATACTGTATACACTAGAGAGAATTATTTGATGCATCATTAAAGCAAAGGCCTCAAAACTGGGCACTGTCAACAAATACAGGTTCCCCAAGGGTCTACATCGGAAAGTTGTCTTTTAAATATTATAAGCCATTTATTGACATTTTTTGTTTATATTTCAATAAAGAAGAGATTACTTCAGTTAGAAAACAGTAAAACTTCTATCTGAATGGTAAATTAAAAAAAAAGAATTTGGCTCTTATGCTTAAGGGCGTCAAAACTGGATACTCGCGGCTACTCAAATGTCTATAAACATTATCGAGTTTCTATAAAACATAATGGGATATTTTCTCTACTTTTTCTATATTGTCCGCAGTTTTCACAACCCTTCTTTATCTATGTCATCCGCACTTTTCAACGCTTTCTGTATCTTCTGCTAATTGGACGGCAGTTTAGAACTAGCCCAAGATTATGAAAATGAACATGTCCCGAAACTGATTAAATGCGGACCTGAATAATCGTCTGTACGTGATTTTCTGCATCGAGTTAACCTAACATGCTGGCTATGTCTTTTATTTTGTTAAGTCACTAATTTAGATTAAAACAGACTAAAAGGAGACGTGACTTAGCAAAAATGAAAGCTTGAAACTTACATCGTCTACACTTCCGGTTGTGCGATCTTTCCAACAGAAGTGCATCAACGAATCCTCAGACTGGTAAACGTACACCAATCCCTTCCTCTTATCAGGATGCACCATTTTGCCTTTCATATACATCTTTCCGGCACGAAATTCAACCAAATTTTTGCTCTGAGAGCGACCACTCGCATTTCCGAACAAAGCTCCTGACGCCATCTTTTTGTAGACTGTACTACGATTTCCGCTGTTATACTGCCAACGATTTTCTTTTACCACAAAGATGTTTTAACCATTTTATTTGAAACAGGTACCCATCAGCTTACATAGATATGTTTGATCTTTAAATCACCACCATACCATGAAGCAATAAGGGTAAAATACCTACTCTGAGTCTTAGTATTAATAAAGACACCGACATACTGTACTCTATCTATCTATCTCTGAATACTGCCGACTCCTCTTTCGAGTGTTAATGGCAGGACTTGGTGCACGTCGGAAGTGTTAGTAAGGTTGTGAAAGAATAAAGTCAAGAATTGTGATCTTGGATGCCAAGACAAGTGTTAAAATGTTAGTGAGTGCTAGATTTAATGGAGATTAAAAGTAAAAGAGATAAAAACAAAGAATACCCGACTAGTATTGGATCCCAGCCACTGCCTGCTTGAAATGCTCAAGATCAGGCAGGGTTACAATATTAACGGGAAGTCTATTCCAAAGAGTGATACTATGAGGAAAAAATGAGAACTTGCGATAATCTGACGTGACCTGAATCTGTCTAAAACAGAGGGGGTGCATATGCCTGGTTTGTCTGTTCGGTCTTTGTATGTAAGAAGGGAGGTTTATTGCTACGATGTTATGGTATATTTTATAAAACATTATAAGTCTAGCATCAAGCCTTCGATGTTCTAAGGACCTCCAGCCCAGCTCCCCCTGTATAGCCGTGACACTGGAAAGAGGAGAGTAGTCTTGTTTGACCCATCTTATTGCTCGCCTCTGGACCATTTCCACTTTGTGGATGTTTATCTTGGTGTATGGGTTCCAGACAGTAGATGCGTACTCTACCTGGGGTCGGACCAAGGTCTTGTATGCCAGTTCTTTGACTTTTTGGTTGTTGGTTGTTATGTTTCTTTTGATAAAGCCTAGGGATTTATTAGCATTAGCTGTAATTCTTGCTATGTGTGTGTTGAAATTAAGCTCAGAAGAAAGATCTAACCCTAGGTATTTTGCATGTGTAACAGATTCAAGTGCTTGACCGTGGAGATAATATTTGTTTTTAACGACATGTTTATTTTTAGTAATGTGTAAGACTTGACATTTTGAGGGGTTAAATTCCATGTCCCACGCCTTCTCCCATGCCTGCATCTTGTCAAGATCTTGTTGTAGCGTTAGTGAGTCTGCCAAGGAGTTGATGTTGAGGTAGATGGCAGTGTCATCAGCAAATAGCCGGACT